>CAIGRF010417318.1:77426-90242 GCA_903798235.1 Fraxinus ornus | reverse complement strand
TTTAGGGGCTTAATTATAAAATTCAGAACTCAAATGGCCCAAATTAATTAATTTCAGAACTTGGGTACTGAATTATTAAACCCATGACTTTAAAAGGCCCAATAGGATAAACTTTAAACTTTAGGGACCGAGTTATTAAAATCCATAACCTTAAGGCCCAACTTGAATAACCTTTAAACCTTAGGGGCTGAAACTTAAAATATAACCCTAATTATAAATAGCAACCAGGGGCCTAGAAACTTCAAATTTACAGCCCAAGCCCCTGCCCCTAAAATTCTATAACTGAAAATTCCTTAATTCCAAAATCGAAAACCTTAATTCCATAACCGAAAACATTAATGGAGAAACCCATTCTTCTCCCATTTCATCCTTGCCGGCGCCGGCCGGCGCAGCCAAGAAATCACATGGCCAGGGGAAGGGCGCGCGCCCTTCCCGCCCGCCGGGGTTGCTGTTAAAGCAGCCGTTCGGCTGCTGTAACAGCCGGCGGCGGCTGCATCATAATTTTTTTTTTTTAAAACTGAAATTCTGAAATTTTCATTTTTACAGATCTTTAAATTCTTTATTTCAAAAAAACTGAATATTGAAGAAAATCTCAAATTATATCACAAATCCATATTATTACATGCTCGATTTCATGTAATACACATCCAAATTTTAGATCTATAATATAATATGCTTGAATCCATAATATCATGCTTAATAACATAAAATAACATGAAGATCAAATTACCAAAAAATTTCAGAATTTAGAAACTTGAATTTCTCAATGATTCAACAATGGATCGGCTCTGATACCACTTGATAGAAAACATTAGAAAAGGATTATTGATTCAATCCAATCAATAATCACCCTTGTAACCATCCATGTTGAAATTCAATGAGAATGAAAATAGCGGAAGTATAAAACATACCTTAAACCAAAGATTTCGGATTCTTTGCCTGAAGGGATTAGATCTTCTAATTTGATTTGTGAACTTCATTTCAATTTTTGATCTCCATTGATGGGATATAGAAATCTTGAAGAACACACTCAAATGGTGACCATTCATTATCTTTCATTTGTCTCAAATTGGTCCATCAACAATCTAAAACAAACTTCCGGTCTCTACACTTTAATTCCATGAAAACTAATACCCATTAGTCAAATTTCATCTTTAGTGGATCTCTTTAATTGACTAATATATTTTAAATAATAGCACCACACATTTTAATATGTTACGTGTGGCCCCAAATATGTTAGAATTTTCCAACATTGTGAGCAAGTGCTATCTCCAAACTAGTAAACGTATAAACACATCGAGTGTTGGACCGGACCTGCCTGCCAGGTCGGAGTGGCTCGACCCATTTTTACACCCCTTGTTATGTTTATATACCTGATGTTCAGATTGCAAGAAATGGGCTTCACATTGAATTTGTAAATAGTATATATTTCTGGACATTCTTACACCATAATAATTGATGATAGAAATACTTAACATCCATACAATTTCTCACTTCCATTTCATGCCTTAATATAGGATAGATCAAGAACAAGGAATATTGGTATTTATCTAGCTCATTTCAGTTGTGTTCGTTATTCATCATGAACATTTTTCTTGTCAAGCCACAGGCAAGAGCTTGATTAGGAATTTTCTTGACATGTTGGACCCCTTCTGCAAAAACCACCCCCATGCCCATATGCAAATGGGGTTCTATGTGACAATGAAATGCCCATGCCCCTGGATTATCTGCCACAAATCTCAATGCTGTCCATCCATATGGAAAAACCACTGCTGTATTCCTTAATGGCGGATTCTTGAAGTTGAATTTCTCCTCATCTTTTTCAGTAAACTTCCCTTCTCCATATCCCAAAACCCAAATATCATGTCCATGTAAATGCCAAGGATGTATTTCACTATTATTAGGCTTCAGCATGTTGGCATTCTGCAGTATAACATCCACAGTAGTGTTGAACTTCAGCATGTAAACTCGACTTCCATACGTCGAATTCTGATTCAGGGCAGGCTTCATCACATCATAGTCGTTCCTAAAACGATCTGGTGGGGTTTTACTATCAAATGATTTGTTTAGATTGTATCGGATTGAGCCCAAGTACGGAGTTGATGGAAGGACTAATGAAATGTTATTGATTGCCCACTTCGTGTATCCATCAATGAGATTTTGTGTGTTGAGTAGAATAATTCTTCTTTCATGTTTAGCTGGTGGCTTAGGGGAACCCTTAAGGGCAAGAATCTTGTTAGAAAATGCCCTGCTGTAGTCATAATCATCCCACTGGGGCGATACTGGTGGCGGTGATGGGGGCAGCTGGGACGCGGTGGTGGGATGGTAGTTCAGTATGGTGAGGCCTTGAGGAGTCTTGGGTTCTCTTCCTCTTACACTGACTGAAATCCAGTAATTTTTGGAGGGTTCTTGATCAGTGGTGAAAAGGACTGAATAGGTCTCACCAGAGTATATGTCCAAATTGTCTACTGTAAATGGTTGGACATAATTTCCATCAGCTTCAGCCACAACCATCTTGTGATTCTGTAGACAAATAACAGAATGGGAATCAATTTTCCACAAGAGACTCATAATTTGGTACCTAACAAGACAACACTATTTTGACCCCATAATCAATGTTGATATTATTTTTTTTTTTTTACAAACTGATGGTATTGATTTAATCCAACATAAAATCATGCGGTATGCAGTATCATGATGGTGGGATATAATGATATTTTTCCATCTCTCCTTTTGTTTTTGAAAAAATTAATTATGACGATGATTATTTCTTAAAGAAACAACTCAACATGCATGGTTGGCTTTTCTTAAAAAGGAATTCCAGCCTTGCACATCATTTGTCAATTCCTCTTTCCAGGTATATGCAAATGATCTCACTGTCTAAGATGTCATTCATTTTAACTTTTTTTTCTGCACCATAAGGTTCCAGCCACATCTATGAAGCACTGACACGGACACGTATGTTAATTTTTCTTGTCAAAATATTTTAAATATGAGTACCTATTTATTATTTAATATAATGTTAAGTTAAAAATATATAAAACTATTGATAAAGAAAACAAAATGACAAAATGACAATGTGAGAGTGTTCTAGGAGTGTCGATATCTGACATGTGTCAATCACGAGCACGCTACTTTGATTAAAGTATCCGTGCTATAGAAATCTGCCTGGTCATATTTGTAAGGTTATTGGTGAGAATAAATTTTGAGTAGACTATATTAGGACAAGAAAAGAAAGATCTTAGAGTTAGGCCCTTTACCAATTAATACATTAGACTTCAAGAACTAGCTAAAATTGCTCTCACAAAGTGCGTGCACGAGAAATTCTTCCTCTTAGCTTAACGTTAACAATATTTTCACGTCATTTCATGCTATATCTAATGGAAGGTCCAATGCAACTAATTATTTGTCAACTTGCACAACATTTAAAATTTTGAATTTTGCTATGTGTACATAGCAAAATCCACAGGAGATGTCATAATGGACAAATGACATCCCTATTGGGACCCAGGCGCCCCCCTCCCCAATAGGGGAGGTGTCATTTGTGCATCCTGGCATCCCATGTGTACATTGTTATGTACACATGGTAAAACCCTAAAATTTTTAATTAAAATAATTTCAATCAGGTCCCTAAAATTTTTAATTAAAATAATTTCAATTGGGTGTTAGGTGCTTCGAATAATTTTTTACTTCAACAGGATTACATGAATCATAATTAGTGAAAAATTTATATGAAATACAAACAGTTTATGAACTCATTCCAAGTAATTAGTGTGTGGACTGTTTGTAGAGATTCCACAGCTTCTCTGTAAAGTTTCAATTTTTTTAATCAAATATGCCTCTCTTTTTCTTTTCCTTTTTTTTTTTTCAAGACTCTTTGTGCAATATTCTACTCAACTAATCTATTTTTTCACATGACAATGAAACTTATAAGTATCCTAACAACAAATTGGAAGGCCTTGACATGGAGAAGGGTTTCTTCCAAGTGTTGTATTCGTGAATTTAATCGAACGTGGTAATTTGTTACACTGGATATATTAGATAGAAATGGTGGTGTAAATCAACCTGTTATTTCATAACAAACTGATTTCCGGCAACAAAGTATACGTCCATTTGTTTGGGCCAGCAGGCCAAGAAGGTACCTAAAATGTTTACGCGAATTGGCCTAGACAAACACGGTTCACAACAAAACACAGGGGGAAACGAGCACGTGTCTGACCCCTAGTAAGTGAAACCACTAGATAGAACTGAAAAAGATTAAAGAAGAGAGAGATATGATAGAATTGTTACCCCAATAGCCAAGTTGAGTGAAGCCAAAGAGGTGGAGCTGGCTATATCTAATGGAAGGTCCAATGCAACAAATTATTTGTCAACTTGCACAACATTTAAAATTTTGGATTTTGCTATGTGTACATAGCAAAATGTCATTTGTCCATTAGACACCCCTTGTGTACATAGCACATACACACAGCAAAACCCAATATTTTAATTAAAAAAATTTCAATTAGGCGTTAGGTGCTTCGAATTTTTTTTTTTTTACTTCAACAGGATATATTAGATAGAAATGGTGGTGTAAATGGACCTGTTATTTTATAACAAACTGATTTTCGGAAACAAAGTATACGTCCAATTGTTCGGGCCACCAGGCCAAGAAGGTACCTAAAATGTTTACGCAAATTGGCCTAGACAAACACAGTACACAACAAAACACACGGTGAAACGAGCACTTGTCTGACCCCTAGTTAAACAGTGAAACCACTAGATAGAACTGAAAAAGATTAAAGAAGAGAGATATGTGATAGAATTGTTACCCCAATAGCCAAGTTGAGTGAAGCCAAAGAGGTGGAGCTGGCTATTCTCAGTCTGTAGGTCTTGTTTGGGTGGACGTGGAGGATTTGTGGTGCAAACTGTTCATTGCCTCCTAACTTACACTGGCTGACTGAGGAATTGCTAAAATGAGCTGCCAGAGAACAATTATATTGCCCTCTCCCATTGATCAGCAAGGTCTAGGTAAAACAACAAGGCACAAAGTACCACCATTTATCATAAGATTCAACCAAAAAGAATTCATGAAATTGATGAAGAAAATATTGAAATTATGGTTGTTCATTAATATAGTACTTTTTCGTATTTTCTAAAATTTCTCACTCGAAAGTATGCATTAAGTCGCGGCATGAGGTATTGAGTTGACAAATAAGTCGTAAGGGTATGGAAGTTGATAAATTACGAGCTAAGTGAGTTATTTTTTGTTTTCTCTTTTCTACACATTCATGACAGATCTAGCCTACAAAAAGATGTACGCTCCTGTTTGGTATACATTATTTTTGTCAGTCTCATTCTTCTACTCATTTTCAACCACACATTCTTTAATAAAATAATATTTTCCATCACATCAATAACTTTTCCTTCTTTTTCAACCATATATCTCCCATCACATCACTTCAAGAGAATGCATTTTCTCATTTTATACCGTACATTCTTCAATAAAATAACATTTTTCATCACATCAATAATTTTTCCTTCTTTTTCAACCTCACATTATTCATCAATCTACTATTCCAGAATACATTCTTGAAAAATAATGTGGCTCAAACAAACCCGTAATATGAAAAAGAGGTAACTACATGTAATTAAAGAATTTTACTGCCCCATATATATGTACAAAATAACGCATGAAATTTCACTACTAACTCAAATCTAGAGAGAAGATAATATGATTATATTTTAATCGCGTGTACTTAGTCTTTAAAAGCAATTATTTCAACATAAGGTTGTGCCCAATTACTTTTCTTTGTTGACATTTTTATGATAGTGATGAACAGGTAGTACTACCTAATGCTATGTTTGTTGAAAAACTGTGAAACAAAATGTTTCCAGTTCAAGAGACCTAAAGACTTTTGAGGGTAGACTTGCCAAGTTTGGCACTATATTAATGGAAAATGTATCGATGAAAATCTAAATAATATCGCCGTGTTTTCAATTTTGTACCCATATAAATTGGATGCTATCGAGTGGAGTCATAGGTTATAGGCCCTTAAAATGATCTACAAAACCAATTTTAGCATAACTAAAATAAAGAAATTAAAATCTTGTCGATTATACTGTACATACCTGTCTAAAAACGAGTAAAAAGTTTTATGTGGGTGTTTGGTGTTGATTAAAATTAGATTTTTAGTAGACTGTGATAGAGATTTTTGAAATGTGTGGTTGAAAAGCTGTGAGACCCATGAAAGATGTGATTAATATGAATTGCTTGACTTTGATTTAGATTAAAATCTGATTTTAATTCGAAACAAACATGGTTATGTGAGAAGCGTTTTTGTTACCTGGGGTTCACCGATCCAACGGACTGGCTTGGAAGAAAGGTCAACCTCTTGTTCATGAGCGCTTTTGTGCCACCAATCACTTAATAATAAATTGAACTCTCCATCGTACTGAAATAGCTCCTTCTCTCCCTCTGCTACTTCTACTATCAGAGAACCATATAATCCTGCTGATCTTTGCATCCCATAGTGCCCATGATAAAAGTATGTGCCCGCCTACACCATAACGCAATTAAAATCTTGTTCACTGTATTATCGTGCCCGCCCTTAATATAGGGCTTGTCTGCTGCTGATTAAAATCAACAAAAGAATTGCTTTTCATACCGTTGAAGAAGGCAACTGTCAAAAAAGGAAGATTTGCTGCTCATTGTTGTGTCTAACAGTCAAAAATTAACGGCCAAAAAAGCAATTCTTTGGAAGGAAAATCAGCAGCAGACAAGCCCATAATGTGTGGTAGTCAAGATAAAAAGTAGCCAAAAAGTGAATTTATTTTATTTTTATTGAATTTACCTTGTCAGCCTTAAACCTGTAGACAAATGTTTCTCCAGGATTGATGGCACACTGAGAGATGGATGCAGTGCCATCTGCCCATGGTGTTCCAAACTAAAAACCAGAAAGTACAAAATAAGGAGATGGTCTCAAACTCGGGTGAAGGAAGAGAATTGACCAAACCGATTCTAAATTTATTGAAAATAAGACTTAGCTTGCGACGTGTCAATAACATGAACCCTTCATGCAATAGATGTGCAAGTATATGTATGGTACAAATTCACACAATAATTTACCTGTCTGATTCCATGCCAGTGAATGACAACTCCTTCAGTGTGAAGCTTGTTGGTGAGTTCAACATGTATCGTGTCGCCTGCTCGAGCCCGAATAGTCGGGCTCGGAAATTGGCCATTGATGCCCATAACAATATGCTCCACACCATCTGGAGACCAATGCATATACTCCACATCCCATTTAAAATGCCTGCTCTTAACCCCCACAGCTGACTGAATAAAACTTGAAAAAACACAACAATATAGAAAAATAAAAGTAGCCCTTCGTAAGTATTGATCATTCAAGGAACCCATACCTAATTTCTAGTTATAGGGTTGCAAATATTTGAAAGAAATGAAATTTTCCCCCGTGGGTCAACTTTGGAAGAAACGAGTTTAACCAAATCAATGGTTTCAAAGTAGACGATTTTTGCTTACAGTCTCATAAAAGACACCCCAGTAGAGGAGTGGTTGAAGCTATATATACCTGTCTTTCACTTATAGTGCATGATGACATGGTCAGTTTTTGTGAATATTGGCATGACCTTTACGCGTCAACTTAAGACAAATTAAAAATGAATAATTGCGTAATATTCTTTTTCAGCTCATTTCTTGAATTATTAAAGCTTGAAAAAGCATGCATAAAAAGTAAAATTAATCCCCACACGGTTTGTTACTTTTTTTAAAAAAGGTTAAACCCCGCCCCGCCCCTAGAGTATCGTGGAGGAGGTAAATCGCGAGATATGTCTCAGCAAGCCAGGGTACAAGAACTGTCATACTGGTGCTCACAAAGAGTTCAAATCCAAACATTGTTAGAGACAGGAATCGAATCCTTACACTAAGGCTGTCAGCTCAGTTGAGACTATCGCCTTCCTATCCTTCGGTACACTTTTTGAGGAGGACAAAGTTTTCCACGTTCAAATCAATGGTTTCAGACAATACTGGATTCCTACATAGCCACTTAAAATTACTTATTTTAGCTACAATGATTAAATAGTTAATTAACTATAACCACATTTCAGTCAATTATTTCACAAATTCCGTGGCTGATTCTACTATGGCTTTTGGTTGCTTAGTGATTTTTACTTGCTTTATTAATTTCATGTTCTTAACTTATCGTAAAGCTAAGGTAATAATTCCTATTGTAAGACACATTGTTTTGAATAATATCGAGATTTATTCTCAATTTTATCAAAACAATAGGGTTGTAGCCCTTGATTTTATTTCTATTTCAACATCCTAAATGAAAAATAAAATAAAATTGATACAAAGGTCAAATTGGACAAAATAAGTTTAAACACAAGTTTGATTTGAATACAGGCAAAATAAGAAATGAGTGTTTGTTGATATTTCACCCAAGTCATTCCTTCTAGATTAGAACCTGTTGAGCTGATTTTTTTGTATTTGAGCAGTCTTTCTATTGACCATTAAATGTGAATGTCTTGGAAGGGAAGATAGAATTCTGCAGATCGATGAAATTTTGTTCCTGGAATTGTATTGCAATCCTATATGTTTCAAGGAAGACTCGTAAAAGTTTGTGGAATATTTGCTTTGAAATACAATTTGAATATTTTTCTTCTAAATATGATGGCGTAAGGCTTTGATGAAGCAGTTACACGGAATGGGAGGTCACCAAGGCGATTTCTGAACTCAGTAAATACCCAATCAATCAACACCACTATGAAAAATCGACCCAAAACTTTCAATTCGATTTGCCCACAAAGAACATAAGATGGTAGTGTCTTTAGCAGCCACACAGACAGCTAGAGGTGCCAATCAGGGTGGTTCGGGCCGGGTCGGCCGGCCAACATATGAGCCCGATAACGATCCGCGTGAAAAAAAGCCTGCCCGCTACAGGTTCCTGACCAGTTTCGGGTCGGCCCACAATTTTGGACTACAACCCAGACCCACCCACTAACCCATCCGGGTCGAGCCCGTACGGGTCACATGTCGCGGTTTGTTCCGGTTTGGCCCGTATGATTGTATAAATAAAATTATAAAAATATATAATTTTTCATATTTAGAGCAGAAAATATTTTTTTTGTTAAATGTAAACTAAAAATTGAACAACATGATAATTTTATATTTATACTAAGAAATGTTTACATATAATTCAAATTTAATGTTATATAAATTATTTATAACTTTGCAAAGTTAAATTTAATTTAAACAAATAACAACTAAATGCATTTCTAATTACTATTATCAAATATTTATAGCATAATTAGTACATTCCAACTAGGTTTGTAACTACTTTTACTATAGTTTATAGTTTAAGTACATCCCAACTAGGTTGGCACCTACTTAAACTATAATATTTAATTTTTTTTTTCACGAGCCGCGGTTAACCACGGTCCGTGAAGGTGCAATCCGCGAAACCCGCGGGCCACACCTCCTTAACCCTTGAACCGCCCGCTCGGGTCACGGGTCGGTCCACGATCTCAGGTCAATCCGGGCCGATTTTCAAGGGTCTGGCCGGCCCATCCGTCTTGACACTTCTACAGACAGCCACGATGGCTAAGAATGGATGAGAAAAGTGAAAAGCTCGAAATCACAGAAAAGACAATCGTTGTTCTCTCTCAAAGGAAGAAGCATATAACACACATTAACACAAGGTAAAAACATCGAAAAAACAGTATATATATTTAACCATTAGGGTCCATTTGATTGCAATGGTGAAAAATAGGTAGAAAAAAAATATTTTACAGAGAATTGATTTTCCTAGAAAATGTTTTACTGGAAATTGTAATTAATTGTATTTGATTGATATAATTTTTCATAAAAAATGTTGAAAGTTTGGTGTCCATTTGGTTTCGTTTTTTATGGAATTTGTCCATTAAAGTGATAATTTATTCTACCATTGGGTCTAAAATTTGTTCCAATTGTAAAAATAAAATTTGAAAAAAAAAAAGATTTGAAAAAAAAAATTTACCATACCGAATATCATTTGTTTGACTTTATTTTGTATGGAAGTTGTCAATAAAAGTGAAAAATTTTTTTACCATTGTATCTAGAATTTGTTCTCATTTCAAATAAAAAAAAAAAGCAAAAAAAAAAAGGTGGAAAATGTTTTCCTACCAAATAGGTGGGAAAACAAAATCAAGTTTTTGTGCATCGAATGATTGTACCTAGAAAAAGGTGGAAAATATTTTGCTAAGAAAATTTGTGTTATCAAACACCCTTAATTGACTAAAGTTAGAAAATATTTTCATTTTCCACTCATTTTCTAGGCTATCAAACGGACTCTTAGAGTAAAAGTCATTATGGAATAATAATGGGTCAAACCCTGTTCAAGCAAGTTGGTTAAATATAGCACAAAGTGAGCCATCACCTAAAAGTCATCCAAGAGGCAGAGAAGTGGACTATGAACAACACTGAATAAAGATAAAAATTCATATATAAGAAATTAAATATCACACGTTTCAAAACTAAGAAACTAAGGTTTAAAATTTCAAAGTCAGATTTTTTAAAATTTTATTTATAAACTAGTTAATTAAACGTATATTTTATTAATTAAATATATTAAGGGCACAATTCTATACAATATGATCACAAATTATTTCTCGATCACAATAAAAAAAGATTATAAATCAAAAATCATTTTACGATCACAAATAAAAAAATTTATAGATCACATATTATTCATTGGTTACAATGACAAATTTTATAAGTCAACTTATTTTATAGTCACAAAATAGTTAATTAAGTGGTCACAAATTAATTCTCGACCACAACTTATCAGGTCACGTATTATGGTGACAATTATGTATTTATAGGTCACAATTTATTTATCGATCATATCGTATCAAATTAATTGATGATAAATTATTTTTCAATTACAATAAAAGATTTTATAAGTAATTATTTATTTATCGGTCACAAATCATAAATTTAGGTCATAATTTATTTCACGATAACAAGTTACAACTTATTTCACGATTACAAATTATTAAATTAATTGGTCACAATTGACCAAATTCTAAGTCACAATTACAAATTCAGTCACAATCACATATTCTTCTAAATCACGTATTATTTATTAGTTACAATTAACAATTTATTGGTCACAACACTAAAATATTCCGACTCCTACTCCCACTCCCACACACCACCCCCACCACCATAAGCACCATCAATGCCAAAACCACCACTGCCTCACTAGCATCACCACAGTATCTGCAAAGCCACAACACCACCGTTGTACACACAGCACACTATCATCGACACCACTACACGGCTATAACCATCTTCTTTATCTTCATGTATACCACACCATAACCACCACATGTACCATCTACAAACTCGCCACCACCACACACTAACGCCGCCCGCACCAGAAAAAACCACCACAAAACATGCCGCAAAATCACCGTCAAAACCGTCGTAAAACATCGAAGAAGTGCAAAACACAGCAAAACCAACAAGGTAAAGTAAGAGCGGTAGCCTGGAAACCTCCGTCGTCAATTGCCACGCCACAGAAGTGGCAAGTGGTGCTGTAATCCCCGCCGCAGAAGCCAGACAAATGCAACGTTGGAGTAACCACTATAACGTCATGATCTACAACTAGTCAAAACCACAGATTGCTGCGATATGTGTACTAAACCACGGATTCTCGCGTAGAGGCGTCAGCACTACAGCTGTAAAAAACAACGGTTGCGCCTCCAATGTCGTGCCTCAATGCTGGAGGTGTCACGTCATCGAGTATCGTGTGTTTTCAGAGAAGAGAGGTAAAGAGAAGGGAAATGATGGGAAAGAGAGGAGAAAAAGATTTGAGGTTGGGGTGTATGAGGTGGGGTGGTTGTAGGTAGGGGTGACCGTGGGTCGGTTCGGTTTGAGTTTTTTCGGTTTCGAAATTTTCGAGTATTTAATAAATAGAACAGTCGGGTCCAAATATAATTATGGAACTGTTCGGGTTCGATTCCATACCATAATTAAATTTTTTTAACATTTACAACAACACTACATAAATACAACTAATGACATTTTCATTCGTAACTTTTACAAATAACGTAGCATAATTTAAAAACACGTAAATAACAAGATGTTCAATAAGATTAATTCAATTAACACAAAGACCAAAAAGTAGATACTAATATTAAAATATTGATGATCCACATTAATAATTCCTTTGCTTCAAGCAGCCTGCATAAAGAAAATGAAATATAAATTAAAAGTTATCAAAATAAAATATTGTTTAAGTATTGGTAATACTTACTAACTATTTGATTTAATCATCTATTCCAATCGATTTACTTGCCATATTAAGAAACTCTACAAGCATAATTGAAAAAGATCGGCTGGGGTAGAGGACGAACTTCGACGGTATAAGGGTTTTGAACTTTCGGTAATGGCGAAAAATTGGAAGAACTCGACAAAAGATCGTGCACATGGTATGAGTTTGAGAATTTGTTTTAATTTTATATAAAGTTATAAATGGCAAATTGAGTTTCAATTTTTTAAAATGGGCTTGAACATGCTACTAAATAGCAAATTGGGTTTTGTAAATAATTTTTCAAATGGGCTTGAACAGCCTAGTAAATAAATTTGGCTAGATTAATGTGTTAATTTGTTTTAAAAAAATTTAAAAATTTAATTAATCCAATATAAAATAAAAAAATTTATTTATATTCGGGTCTTATTCGGTTCTTATTTTAGACCCGAGACCCGACCCAAACTGTTCGGTTCTCAATTCGGGTACCCGTTCGGGTATTTAATTTATGAAGAACCGCTCG
>CAIGRF010417318.1:10455-73355 GCA_903798235.1 Fraxinus ornus | reverse complement strand
CCCCTGTTTGTCCCACATTATTTTTTTCATTCTCATTCTTCTACTCATTTTCAACCACACATTCTTCAATAAAATAATATTTGCCATCACATCAATAACTTTTCCTTCTTTTTCAACCACATATTTCTCATTACATCACTTCAAAAAAATGCATTCTCTCATTTTAATGTGCACCAAACACACTAAATTACAATTCTTCATGTATCTCTTTTTCATTGCATTTGGTTGTCAATCAAAATGATTATAGTTTAGTGCAATTAATTAGAGTAGACTAATCAAAATTTAGTACAAAATGCTTAAGTAATTACAAATAAGTGTAGAATTAATGGAGTTCTCTTACATATTTCTTGCAGCATAGAGATGTTGAATAGGCTATGCACTTAAAATTTTTTTTCCCTTGATCCCCATTTCTTGAAATTAATTTTTTATGAAATTTATTTTCAACCACACATTTTATGTGACCCAATTTTTATCAAATTTTCAACCATTCATTTCATTAACTTTTATCAAAATATACTATATTTATAGCTATAATACTAGAGGTCAATTTCACTCGACCTCTAGTATTATTGCTCGTCCAAGTGGCCTTGAAACCCTACATGTCAACCGAAGAGGACAGAGAAAAACTAAATGAGTATAATATGATATGTAATATTTTTTTCTCTGAATTTTCTAAATAATTAAACATCAAAAAATTGTGATACACTAAAAAATTGCAAAAATAGTTACAATGTTTTAAGTGCCTATTTTTAGTGTTATTTCTGTCATTGTCAAGAATGGGCTGGGTGCCTAGACCAATTGGGCTTCAGCTAGCAATTGACATCATACTTACATTTCCTATAATATTTTGGTTTTAGAGAAAAGGAACACATTTCCAAGAAAAATTACTCCATTTGTATTTGGTTTAGCCAAAATAGTTAATAAAATTTTAAATTAATTTTACCCACGCACTTCATGAAACTCACAACTTTTCAATCACATATTTCACTAACAGTTATTAAACATCTGATTTTTAGTTAAATCATACAAGAACTTACCATATAAATACAAGTATTCAATGCATATGAATTCTTAGTTGCGTTACATTCTCCTCCACGTTAACAAAATTTTCTTGGAATCGTCAACAATTTCAACGAATATATCGATATTTACATAGGGCAGCCACATTCCACTCGTCTTCACATTCACAAACTGTCATAGTAGACAAACAACACATATCATAGTCCTTTATATTGATTATTATGTCACAAGTTGATCAGCATAAAATGTTAAGTGTCTAATCCGTTTATGTGTTCGGTTTATCTTGTTCGACTGATATCTTATGTTAGAAACGTCATACAACTTGACAACAGAAATGATGAGGATCAAATGAGCAATAAGGATACCAGAAAATCTACGAATGATAAGATTGTCAATTCAAACCAAATGATAAATACAAAGTTATTAATTTGTTATTTGATAGTTTTTATCTATTTTTGGATAAACACTGACTATAGAAAGTTGTTGAGTTTATTTTATTATAAATACGAATAAATGTGTGCTGGGTGCTCATGACCTATGGTTATCAGTCAATAATGTTATAATCAAGTATTTTATTCATTTTTAAAGTTCTTTTCATATTTTCTTTTTGGTATCAGAGCCATTGTGAGCACTCAGCAAGCCACAAGTTTTCTCTTCTACTATCACTTTACTATTCGTAAATATTGACAACTTCTTTACACTCATCTTTCGTTAATTCTCACCCATCAAATACATTCCACCAAATTCAAACAAAACAGAAACAGAAAATTTCATACCAAAATTGACAAATGAGTTCCAAAAAACAGGTTGATCATTTCACCAATGAAGACATTGTCCCCCACCAAATACATCACATCAAATCCAAAGAATACAAAAACAAAAAGGAAATTCACACCAAAATTAACAAATGAACTCATTGCCCGGTAAAAGTCCTCTCATTCATTGTTGGATCATCACAATAGGTTTGGACAGAACCAATACAATATGGGAAACACTTGAAATGCTTATATACACATTGAAATGCTTATATACACATGTGACATATCTTCACAAGAATGAAGATAAAAATCATTCTCAATTTTTTGAACAAAACTGTGTCTTCAACCCCTGCACATTTTGCGGGAGGATGTTAAACGTCATACAACTTGGCAATAGAAATAATGAGGATCAAAGGAGAGTTAAGGAGACTAGAAAAATATTAGAGTGATAAAATTGTCAAATTCAAACCAAATTATAAATATAAATTGTGCAATTGGATATACTCACTATATTCTAAATAATAAATTGTGCAATTGGATATGAATTTTACAGTCTAGAGATAGAAGCTTAAATGATTTAGATAACCTTCGGAATAAGAAATGCAAATTTTTATCTTGGTTTGGAAAAGCTGATATTGTTGCAAAATGTGAAATCGCATAAACAAATTCAAGTGATATAGTGCATCATGTACCCCTTGGTAATTAATGTTGAAGAGTTTGGGTTAATGAAGTGATTGATAATGTCAGCTTATATCGTCCCACACGTGAGCTTTTTCTTCTTGAAGATGCATTAGGAAGTACAATTGTATGGCCAATTAGGTACATCGAAGTGGATTCGCTGTAATTACAACAAAGGTATACTTAACTTCGTTTGTTATTTTAATTTCATTTACATTCAATCTCAATTCTTTAAAATCAAAAAGTTGATGGGTGGTTTATTTCAATTGAACATCAGATTTTTATTCCTTAGTAATTCATGCTTACCTTTGTAGTTTTGTCTTCTTTTTCAAATGGTTCTCCCGTTATTTGTTGTCATGTAATTCATGTGGACTTCACACATGTCATGTGGACTTCATATGTACTACATTGATTATATAAAAGTTAATATATTTCTTATTAGTCATACCCTTGTTATTTTTATGGTGTGCAGTGAGTTACTATTTTGTGGGATATAGCTACATTATCGGTTGAAGAATTTAATTTTGATATGGTTCAATTTTTTTTTTTTTTTAAGTAGTAATCTTTTGAGAATTGTTTAGATGAACTTTACATTGACATTGTATTGAGCCGTATTCAATATTTCTATTTATCGAAACAATGGAAAATTGATTATTTATAGATTAATTTTGTTTTGTTATTATTATAGGTTTGCTGGTAATTAAATAAATAAATAATTCTTAAAAAATTAAATTGATATTTACAACGTGCTTACGCAAGCCGTGAATTGCAAAACATTTATGGCATGCATTCACTGAACGTCGTAAAAGTATCTCACTTTTTGACATATACGAGTTACATTTTGACACACCATAAAAAAGTATCTCACCTTTTACGACATGCATTCATTGAACGTCGTGAAAAACATTCAATATACGGCGTGCAACTGAATACCGTAAAACTAATTTATAACGTTCTCTAGACGGCGTACTCTGCTATGGGTGGCAAAAAAGCTCGTCGGCTCGGGCTCGGCTCGAAAAAAGCTCGAGCCGGGCCCGGCTCGGGCTCGGTTACAACGAGCCAAGGCTCAGGCCGAGCCTCATTTTTTTTTGTTGGGCTCGGCTCGGGCCCAAAAAAGCTCGGCACAAAAAGCTCAAGCTAGACCTGAGCTTTTTTTTTTTTAATTTATAACACGTAAAAATGGTAAAAATTTTAAGTTTTTTAAGTAAAAAATGTAGATTTGACATAAAAATAAAATAAAACCCGAGCCGGCTTGGTTCGGGCTCGGCTCGGCCCGCTAAGGCTCGGGCAGAAAGCTCGGGCCGAGCCTCATTTTTTTTGGCCGGGCTCGGCTCGGCTCGTTGCCACCATTATACTCTGCACGCCGTAAATGGTGAACCACTTTTGTACGGCATTTTGCTGTATGCTGTAAAGAGTTATTTACGGCATACAGTGCATTCCGTAAATAATAAACTTTGTTGTATAGCTAGCTATAGAGAGTTGTTGAGTTTATTTTTTATTATAAATAGGAATAAATGTGTGCTAAGTGCTCATGGCCTATGGTCATCAGTCAATAATATTATAATAAAGTCTTTTATTCATTTTTAAAATTCTTTTCATATTTCTCATACTGTTTTGTGAGGGCTTGACCTCTCAAACACATCAGCTTCCACATTAGCTCGGGGTGAAGTTCTGCGGCCATCTTTTAATGTTTGAAGTTGTTCCAACTTTTCCAGAACCTCACTCATGGCTGGCCTATTTTTAGGGTCCGTTGAGAGACATCGTAGTGCAAGGGAGGCTATAGCTTGTGCCTCCTTTTTAGAGTACTGACCTCCTAACCTTGAGTCCATAATTCTCAAGACTTTCCTGCTATCGTTGAGGAATGGTTTTGCCCAGTCCACCAAGGTTTCATCAGCACCTCCTGCATTCTCATCGCCTGCTGCTCGTTTACCAGATAATAGCTCTATTAAAACGACTCCAAAGGTGTACACATCGTTCTTCGGAGTCAAGTGGCCTGTACGATAGTTTCAGTTATGCAAAATATAAGACTAAGCAGTGTGTGAAAAGTGAGAAGGTACTCTAAAATGAGGAATTAAGTAAAAAAGTAACCTGTTGCAACATATTCTGGTGCAGCATAACCTCTTGTACCTACAACTCTGGTTGATACATGAGTTCTATCTCCACTAGGACCCTCCCTTGCAAGGCCAAAGTCTGAAAGTTTTGCTTTAAAGTCCTGCAAAAGTAAGATCATAACAATAATATATAACACCAAATCAATTTTAACCACACATTTCATGGGATGCACAACATTTATCAATTTTTCAACCACGCATCTTATCAACTTTTATTAAAAGCTTTGTGAAACAACCTGTTAGAAAGTTTTATCATACCGAATCAAGTAGTATATTGGATGCCTTCAAGTCGCGATAGATTACATTGGCGTCTAAACTATGCAAGAAGGATAATCCTCTTGCAACATCAACTGCAATACGCATCCTTGTCGGCCACGCCATAAGTTGCCCTCCTTCTGCACAAAAAGTCGTACCTGTTACTCACAAAATCTTTCTCCTGATTTTGTTATTAATTCATCTCCTTAACAATTTGTGTGATTAGGACTATGTAGCAGCATATGCATAATCGTGGAAATCAGAAGTGTAGGTCATGGCCAAGTACATGAATCCAAACACATCAATCAGATGATATTTCTGTTTCAATTTTGCCTCCCAAACCCAATTCCATGTACAAATTAACAACGAAAATAACGAACAATTGGTTGTTATATAAATGAAAAGCAATAATCCATAGAAGAAAATTCACTCACTTCTAAACAGATGATTTTCCAAGCTTCCTTTTGTCATGAACTCGTAGACTAAAAGCCGACTCTCAGATTCTGAGCAGTACCCAATTAACTTCACAAGATTTTCATGACGCAGAAGACCTAAGCAGTTCACTTCAGTCTGTCAATAACAGATCAAACAAAGTCAAGTCAATACTAGGCAAATATTAAGAGCGTGCTTGTTTGTGATTTGCCGCACTTAGAAATAGGTCAAACTTACTTTTGAGTTACTTATTTTGTCGAACATAGTACTCAAGGTTAATTTTTTTACAGACAACTTATTTCCTGGAAGGTAAGTGTTAACTTATTTTTTGACCAAAGACAAACATGCTCTCAATATAGACAACAAGAAAGTTAATGACTTGCTTACTAGCCATTCCCGGTGACCTTGAAAACTTCCGGCCTTAAGTTTTTTGACGGCCACTATCATCCCGGTTCCTGGTCTGGTCGGAGCCAATGTGTGCTCGTCTAACCATCCTTTAAAGACGTATCCAAAGCCTCCCTCCCCGAGGAGACTATCACTTCGAAAGTTCCTTGTGGCATTCTTGAGATCGTTGAACATAAAGGATTTGAGGTTGCTGGAGACACATTTTGATGCTATAAGTGCTTTGCACAAGTGCCCTGAAAATGTTGGCTGGTTTATAGGATTTGAAAACTGATTTGTATTAGAAGGTGTAGCTTTACCATCTGAAAAAAGAAATTCAAGTCAAGTGAATACAAGATTTTTCCTTCAAATTCACACATCAAAAGTTGTAAACATCTTACACGTATTTACTGCATAGTACTAGAAGGGACTTTGACAGTAGAATATCTGTACATTGTGTTTTTATTTTCTAGTACTGTTGAATCCAACTTACCAAATATTATGTCAATATTTGAACTTTGTGGCTCGTTATAAAATGAGCCGAGCTCCTGCTCGGCTCGTTGCTCGTGGGCAAGCTCGGCTCGGCCCACGAGCTCGTACTGTAGCTACTCGGCTCGGGCTCGCCTTTTTTAATTTTAAAAAAAAAAAAAAAAAAACAAAAAAAAAATCGACGAGGCGCTCGTCTAAACCTGCTCGGCTCGGGCTTGTTTTATGATTAGCCCGAGCGGCTCGTGAGTAGCTACAGTACGAGCCGACGAGCTGCTCGGCTCGATTGCCACCACTATTTCCAACCATTAGGGAGTCGACTTTTCGGCAGACAGAGAAATTTAACAAAAGTTGTAAATGTTCCTTGTAACAATTTATCTCATGAAACATAATAATAATGGCAGATTATTTGCTTCAATTAACAAAGTTTTTCTTTTTTCTAAGGAGTAATGTTATTTACTGTCGCAGGTGTTAAACCACCAGTTTAGGTGATACTAATGTGACATTAAATGATAAATCACTTAATTCTACATTTTATTGAGTCTATTACTTAGCGCCATCTAAACTGGTGTAATAGCACAAAATAGCATTATTCTTCTTCTAAAGCATCAGTAATAGACAAAATGCACAAATTGACACCCCAAGAACACATCAAACCTCTGTACTATGAATCCGGATAGACATAAATATCAACAAATAAGAGGAATCAAAGGTCCTAATACTGAAGCATTCCCACCTTAACCTTAACATTTTTGAACATTCGGAGGAAACATTAAATAAGTAATAACTTCATAAGAACAAACACTACAATAACAAACTGTCCCAATAAATTACAGGCTGACTACATGAATAAGAAAATAAGTTAACACAAAGAAACTTGATTTAGGAATTTCATACCAGACAATTGGTCAGAAGAAGAAGCATGAGCAAGCTTAGAAGATTTTCCCAGACAAATCCCCATATTAAAATGGCCTTAATAAATACTCCTTTCACTGTTTGAAAAAGTAAATGGTGGGCACTGGGCTGTGAAGAGGAAGAAAGATAGAAGTATAAGAATGCAAATCCAAGTTTCTTTTTAGGTGGTTAAAAAAGTGGACAAAATAGATGCAATCATCCATTTTTAGGGTCTTCAGTCAAGGCTCAAGAAAATCTTCATTGAAAATATAATTGTTTGACATTTTTATGGTCCCAGTGTGCTTCTGAGCAGAGTAATTGCTATTGGTCCCACTGAGGTTGAACATCAGGTAACCAATTAAGTCCCTTTTTACGCACGTTCTTTTAAAATACATTCTTTCAAAATTCATTTTTAATCACAATTTTTAAATAAAATAATATTTTTCGTCACATCAATAACTTTTCCTTACTTTTTAACTACATATTTCTCATCATATTACTATTTAAAATATATTATTTTCTCAATAGTATTCATCAAAGACACCCTAAATGTGTCAAATAACTTTATATTTAAATGAATCCAAAGTCATATAATTGTCATCGAAAGTGATATTCAATTCCAATGGGGAAGACAACATTAGTCTTCTTAATGATATGAACAAGAAGAATATAAAATTATGAATTGCCATGCTTTGACTGCAATCTGCTTGAAGAAATCCATTTTTTTTAAAAAGGCTGACCAGTCTAAGAACAATGAGACAGATAGACTTCAGCAGGTGCCTCAAACTTTGTAAGTATGTCATTCTTGTCTCCAACCTTTGAAAACTGTTACACCCATGTCTGCAACTAATGGAAAACTCACTTCGATCTCTAGAGAAGTTCTTGTAGCCGAGGCTACACTGATTAGAGAGAAATGGCCTTGCCGATTTCGATTTACTTCCATCATATAACCAGTGTTGTCATGATGTCGAAATTCAAAGGGTAAAATTTTCAAAAAAAAAAAAAAAAAACTATTTCTTTATTCCAAAACAATTCAAATAAGGATTTCAATTTTCGTTAGGAATTCAAATAGATAAAAATTCCCGAGTACTTATGAAACCTATGCTTCAACCCCATTTCCAACACATGAGTGTGTCTTGGTTAAATTCATTTAACGTTCAAATAAATGTTTTACTTGAAATGTTAGGTACATAAGTACAACAAATAGTAAGTTGAGGATATGAATGTTATACTTATTTAAGATTGGGGATCCCTGGTACAATTTACCCTATTTATAATGTTGTCATAATCTCAGTGTTGTCACACTATCATCTGAATAGTCCTATGATGTTTGCTTTTGTTTGTTCCAGGCTGTTCAGATTTTAGTTGGTAATAAAGAATCGATGTCAGAAAGTTATGTGCTGGAATATATAAAATTTAAGTAGCTATTGTTTCTCTTTGACAATTTAATTGTTTAAAAGTCTATTTGAGATAGTTCAAAATTCAATTAAAATTGAAAATATAATTGTTATTGGATCCACTCGTATAATAAAAGTCAATAATAACGACTAATTTTTCAATTTTAATCTAATTTTAATCTCTACCAAACACCCTCTAAATAAAATAGTTAGTTGGTATGCATAAGGTAAGGAATTATCTTCAAATAAATATTTCATATTTATTTAAAATGAAAAACTTTAATTAAAGTAAATTTTGTCCAACCCTTCTAATATTAGTTTTAAATCTCAACAAACAAATACTTTATCATTCGATAATACAAAAGTAATTTTTATTTATTTGCAAATTCACAATTTTTACATGCACCCAAACGATTCAATTTTTTTTTTTTTTTTTTTAATGCAAGAAAACAGTCATTTTTTTTTTCTTTTCATATGCCATCAATTGGTCAAACTACAATAAACAGCACACAATCATGATGGAATGTAAACCTTGTTTAGCCAAGTCAAAATGAAAAATTAGCCTTCATCATGACCACAAGAACATGGGCAAATGGTCGAGAGTTAAAAGATTGAATCGATGATAACAAAAAAGTTTAATAGATAAATAGAATCAAATTTCTTTGAAATAATATCAGCACTTTGAAATAAAAAAAATAATATTATTGGAATGACAAAAGTAGGGCTGGGCGCAAAAATCGCAACCCGCGGATCCAAACCGACCCGATCTGAATCGGGTCGGGTAGAGTCGATTTTCACTGTAAAACGGGTCGGGTCGGGTCGGTTTTATTTTAAAATTATGATAATCAGGCCGGTTTCCATTACAAACCGACCCGATATGAAAAGTTGAAATACGCCTTGCCAAAAATCAATCCTCCTCCTGAAGCCCTCGCATCCGTGCAATCTCCTCTCCTCCATGCTTCTAATCTTTCCTCAAAAGTCCCAGCAGAGGAGTAATACAACTATACAAGGAGATCACCCTACCCCGCTTGCCGCCCCTCCCGTCCCTGGCAAATCCATGTCCGCTTGGACCATTGCTAAAGCCACTGCGTTCCACTCTCTCTCCCTCTCTTCTTCCTTCTCTTCCTCCATTTCTCTATTTGTGAAAGTCGTTGCAAAGCCACTTCGCTGCTGCGACGCCATGCCGCTGCACATGGCTAGGGTTTGGTGCGTGTTGGTGATTATTGCATGTTTATGGAGTTTAGGTGTGTTGTTGTTAGTGATTGTTACGAGTTTACATGAAATAATTTTATATAATTTACTACTTGTTAAATCTTCAAATTGAAGCAGTTGTACTTTTTTGTTGTGTGAAAAAATAAATAAATCAACTCTTGTCATCCAATCAATCTTAAAAATAGAACACAGTGAATGTCGTGATAATTTTCATTTACATTATTTTCCTTAAAATTTGAACAATTCAAACTTTAAAAATAAAGATAATATCATAGACATCCCGTCTTTTCAAAATATCACTAATTTCTCCATTTCTAGATAGTGAGAAAGCAACTCTTATGTTATCAGAAAGATGGAGGAGTGTCTCTGATATAATTTCTTTAAAATGTTATTCTGATGTGGTCTTTGTGCAACTTTAATATATATTCGTTAGATTAAATGGTAAGATGTATATCAAATTATACAGAAATCAACAAATAGTAAATTTTGAAAATTTCCTACGAGGTGGCAGATTAACATAACTAAGGGTCCGTTTGATTGTAAGAATAGGTGAAAAGAAAATGAATTTCAGGGAATTAAATTGTTTAAAACTTGTTTTATTAGGAAATTTCAATTAATTATGTTTGATTGGTATAATTTTCACTTGAAGAATATTGAAATATTGGATATTTTGGTGTTCGTTAGCTTTGTTTTTTTATGGAAATTGTCTATTAAATAGATATAATTTGTTATAATTGGGGATATAATGTTACCATGGCCAAAAATAAAGTTGCCTATAAAAGTTTTTCTCACGAAAACCAAGAAAATGTGAGCATGTGAGTGAAATATGGAAAACTAATTCTATGAAAAATTTGGGCAATCAAACATGTAAAAAGATAGAAAATGGAATTTAGCCCATGTTTGGTACACATTAAAATTTTGATTCTTATTCTTCTACTCATTTTTAACACACATTTTTCAATAAAATAATATTTTTCATCACATCAATAATTTTTCCTTCTTTTTCAACCACACATTCTCCATCAATCTACTATTCCAAAATATATTCTTCGAAAATATGTGGTTCAAACACACCATCTTCCATGGAATTGAAGTGCACTCAAACAGGGCCTAATAGATTTTAACCATTTTCTATTAGAGATAAATATTCGATTGTATGGTCGACTAAGCATTGTCGATTATATTATATAGATACAATGGTAGATATAATCATTGACATAACGTCACGTTGGCAACATATCATTGGATTGTTTAAAATACAATCAACTTTTTCATCTAATCATATCTTGTCAACACTTATTATGTCACTCTATCTATCATCCTACTTTCTGATAAAGTAGCATTATTCAAGCACAGTATATTGTCAAAAAAACAACATAAAAGACAGTTTTTTAACACAAGTATAGTTAATTTAGATATAGGTCTTAATTTTAGGCAGTCGACCAAATTATGTCTCAATTATTGTCAAAATACATTTTTATCTCTCATATTTTCAATCACATTCTTCAATAAAATAATATTATACGTAATCCCAATTTTTTTTTCTTATTTTTTAACTATATATTCTACATCAAATCAGTATTCTAAAATACATTTTTGACCAAAACAATAATAATAATAAGAGTCAAACATGCTCTAAAAGTAAAGTCTAGTTTTTAATTGTAGATGTTTACCCATAATTCACTGAATTTAACTATCATGAATACATCCTATTTAATAATTACCAAGTTATTTCTACATTTATGATTGAAGGCAATAGGAATTTTTTTATTTCAACAACTTTCTTTGACCCTCTTTTTTCCATAATAGAATGAAATATTCAATAAAATACAACTTACTATTAACTTGTCATAATCTTTCTTCCCCTCTTTTTCTCATAATAGAATGAAATATTCAATAAAATACAACTTACTATATTAACTTATCATAATGTTTCTTTCCCACGTTGTTAATTTGTCAATCTTGGCTTCTATAAAGTTGATTTGACATTTTTTTTTATTACACACAATCTACAATATTAAAAATTGAAAAAGAAAGATAAAATCTAATCTATTATTATGTTCAAAACTGTGCCCATGTTCGATTTTGCCAAAATTAGATTTTTAGTAAATTTTAATAAAATTTAACAATATCAGCAAAAAATGGAAAAATGGGTCAAGGTCATACTATATTTAAAAAAAAAAAAAAAAACGTTGAACCACTTTCATAAAGATGTCGATTTTTTCAAAAGTGACTGCTACTAGATAAACACCTTTGTACCACTACCTCCTTTATTACTTAGCGATAATTTAGGAGTATGATCGAGTCATTTGGATTGCTTCCTTCTCGATGATAAAATATATAATTGAAAAATTAATAAAACTCGTAAGTCTTATAAAATATGATTAAAATTAATTGTCAACTTCGACTTAATTTTTTTTGAACTTTTTTAGCTAAACCAAACAAGGTTGTGCATGCGAAAAAACTATCCATTTGCAGCATCAAAATTTCCAATGCTAAGCCCCTTTGTGGGAACGTCAATCATTTACATGATTCTAGTGTCAATTTTAACTCATTGATGATATCAACTTTACACTCATGCATGCCTTTCACTTTCACAATGAATTTTGGACATAATAATACTGTAGAATTCAACTAATAAAAGTGTGACAAAGAATGAATAGATCAATATATAGCCTAACCCTACCACTTCATCGACATTATCGATGAATTTTCCTTTATCGTCGTCAAAAGAAAGCATATCTAACTGTGTACTTTTAGCTTCACTTCTTCCTTTCCAAGTTCTTATTTTCACTTGACAAGACTAGACTCAACAAGTGACTGATTCTATTACAATCTTTCTCATTCATATTAAAATTCATCAGTCAAGTATACCAAATATGCCGCTGCTGCAATTCGAAGAACATAAATAAGTAAAAACGAAACATCTGAATGATAACTATTTCTAGTGTTTGAGAAAGATTCTAGCAAAGCCCAAACTTTCTATTCTACTATCCAGTGTTCAACATGACACAAATTCAGATACAAGAACAAAACTCGTTACAGCCGGATTTTCTCTTCCGAGATTAGCATTACAATCAGATTGAAAAAAATATAAAATCAGATCAAGGCCACTAAAAAAACGCCTAGAAAATGAAAAGGTGAGTAGTGCAGGTCCATAGCACCAAGCAAGCAAATTCGACATATTTTGCCGACTAAAAACCAAGAGAAATGAGATACACAAGGGCATCGATATACTTACATTTTTTCTAAAATTAGATCGGTATATTAAGTTCCTGTAGCGGCTCTATCATCTGGGCCAGCAAGCATAATCTGGAAAGATTATTGATTATATAATTTTCAGTTTATTTTTCTTTACCCGAAAACAGATTACAAGCGAAAAAGAGAAGAAATAAAGATTTGGGACACTTACATTACAGTCAAATGCAAATCTTCTTGCCAGCATAATAGCTGCATTTCTTTCTCTCTCTGATTCAAATGCTAAGACGAAGGACTGCCCGTCCTTTGCTTGCCAATATACTGCCTGAGCTGCCGCGTTCCCACCACCTCGAACTCCACAAAGCTGATGGTGGAAAAACAATATTATAAAGGGGTGTTTTAGTCCAGTTTACGGAAATAAAAGAAGGAGCAATTTAGGGAGTTGTTTTATTTGATATTGTATACTTGGTTTAATGTTGTGGCTACTAGGCATATTGGGTTGCCAAATTTCCTGATATTCCTTTCTGATTTGTACTAATGATACACTTCTTGTGTGTTAGCTTAGATTAATATAATATATGATTACCTTTCAAAAAAAAACCTAAGAAAATAGCGCCTCAAAGTACTCGGTTCTGATTCAGAGCATGAATGGGCAAAGCTTAAAAAATTTACTTATATTTTGTAAAACATTTAAGGATGAGTAAGTAATGATCGTATCTTTAAGTGGTAACTAAAGCATCTACAAACGATAAATTAAGCAGAATAGATAGAAATAGTTTAGACAAGTTAGTGAAGATTATGATAGTGTTGACAGTAAAGGGAACACGATGATTAACTATAACATAACATTGAGGATGAAACAATACGGATCATCGTGAATTAGCAAAGGAAGTTTTCCTCGAATGAGAGGAGCCTCCACACAGTACACAATAAAGTTTACTTGAGATGCATTTGATACCTGCATTAAATTGGAATAGTATTCTTTTGCCACTGTTGTCTTTCCTTTGCAAAGTTTCATTCTCATCTTCCCCACATGCAGTACATGGATAGACTGCGACTGGTTATCCACCCCATTAATCTGGATAATAACTACCTGCAAAGCATTTATAATTCTGTATAAAACAAGTGAAAAGAGGAAACCTTTTTTTCGTGCACCTATGAAAAAGACGGTGTTTATCTGATGAAACGAATAAAATACAGCCGATTAACATTATGAGATTGAAATTAGTTACAAAATCCTTGCGGCAACATAGGATTTCAATGTAAATGTGATAAACTTGAATGGCTAACTACTTCATGGTAGACAATACAGCAGTGGATAGGAATGGATCGTTCATTGGACAAAATTTTAGCTTCTTTTATTTTTAAATACTATCGAGACAATCCAATCTACCTTACCACACATGCTATATATTAACACGTGTTCACAGACAATATATTTTTCACTACAGTAGAATATTTACATTGAATTCGGTCTCATGCCTTCGCACCAATGCTTCTACATAGTTCCCTAATCCAGCCGCTGTTAGGGAAAATGGAATCAGAATTATTAAAGCATACAAATAACTAAATCTGAAGTTTAAGTACATAAAAACTTATGTCAACGGACCTGGATCGATTGGAGCAGTGGTTCTCACTGTTATTGTTTGACCATCCGTCATAATAACAACCTCTAGAAACCTTCCAACATCAAAAGGCTCAGGAGCATAAACAGATTTGGTGGCCCCTGACGTAGTAAAAGGCTTATTAATGTTATAACTACCAAATATTTTCTTAATTAAATTAATAATATTTTCTTGTACAAGCAAATGGAACATATAGAATTCAACCACAAAACATGCAGAGTGCAGTATGGTTACTGGAAACATGAATGTTCATAAAATGGACCATAGAAAAGAAAAAATAATAATTGCAACAAAATTAGAAAAAAAATTAGAATTCACTTTGAATAGACATGTTTCACCTGATATAAGCTCCTTTTTACCACCTTCCGAGGTTGAACGGTACCATTGAATAGTACATTCCGAAATTTCTGGAGCTCTATCAGAACAACGATATATCACTAAATATGAACCCAATGCCTCTGTACCATCTATTTCATATAAGTAGGGAGTATTTTCCTTGCCCTTCTTGCTCATCGCCACCTGAAAATGTTTGAGAATGAACGTGTAAGAATCCAACCTCAAGTATTTTTCAAACTCACTGCATAAAAATCGATCCTAACGAGTATTTGTAAATAATAACACTCAAATCAAAATTTTAGAGAAGGAATAAGTCCTATACCTACAAATGACATGCAGATAATGCGTTTGTAAAAAGCAAACATATTGATTACTTAACAAGTCCTATACCTACTAATAACATGCAGATGATGCATTTGCAAAAACCAAACATATTGATTACTTGATAGTCAAATTCATTCAAATTCTGTTTTTGGAGAACATCTCATCCCTGTCAAGGGCCTTCTGCAGATCCACTCACCACACACAGCATTTTTGAGTAAGATTAAAAAGTTTGCTTATTAAGTGGATAAATAATATTTCCTCTTTAAGTAAGAAAATTGTAACATAACTGAGAATGTTTGGAATCAAGAAGTTACTTGAAAGTTAATTTTTACTTTTCTTTTTAACTTAGCCAAACAGGCTGACTCGCGTGTGGCGTAAAAGATTTTTTGCTTTCCTCCACATCACACATTTTTTTCATTCTTCCCTCATAATGTCACATACTGAAAGATAATTCGTTGGAAAAGATCTCAGAAAATATTGGTGGCAAAATATTCACGGATTTAGTTTATCTTTTATGTATTGCTCACTCTCTTATAGTCTTGCTTTCTTTTATACCCCACACTATTCTGCTCCTTCATTGCACCTACTATTTAGAAGAAACTATTTTCAGGAAAAAAAAAAAAAATTCTAATAATACTTGTGTTGAAATTTCCCACATGGTACAAGTGGAGCCCTTATACGTAGCCCAATCAAGGATAGAAAATAAGAGAAGATGTCGTATAAATGATTTCTATTATTATTAACATAAAAATCACGTTTATATGAAGTCAAGTAGCTGCTTTTTCGACTTTCTAGTTTCAAATCTTCCCCGACAAGAGTTCAGAATACCGTTTTCTTGTTTTTTTCATTTTTTGGATCTTATATTCCAGCTCAACTTTGCAGTGAAGCAGCAACAACACTTTCTATCTGCAGTTGTAGCTTTAGTATAGATGACACCGGTGTATGTGTACCTCTATCACAGAAACTTAACATTTCACACTAATCTATAACTTGCTTATCTAAGTAAACCTAGGCACAATTCTTAAATGGACATCATTATTTAATTTGTTAATATTTGCGAAGCGAGGAACAGTAAATATATGACTAAGCCCCTGTTTGGTACACATTATTTTTTTCATTCTCATTCTTCTACTCACTTTCAACCACACATTTTTCAATAAAATAATATTATATATCACATCAATTACTTTTCCTTCTTTTTCAACCACACATTATCCATCAATCTACTATTCCATAATACATTCTTACAAAATAATGTGGATTAAACACACCCTAAATATCAGAATGCATGCATGTGCATGACGAACACCTTGTTTTAACTTCTATGACTCAAAAGATACAAGACTCAAATTTCTTCCTGCCTCTCATAGCATAACTAATATGTGATCTTGGACGCAAATTAGTCATAGAAGAAAACTCATGAACCACAAAGACAAACAAACCACAATGAATCACATGATAAAATATATGTTAAAATAAAACAGAAACCTCTTTCTGTAGCTTTAGGTAATGCTTAGATTTCTCAGCAAGTTGAATCCTTAATGCTTGAAGCTCGTGTTCCATGTCCATGACCTGCAAAATTAGTATTTCTTTCATCACATCCTCCAGCATGTGCAAGAGAAAGATTGGTATTATGGGATATAATCGAAAAAAATACTTTAAATAAAACAAAAATGATAATGGAATACGTTAAATTATAATACCCCAAAATCTTTTATAGTTGTTAATTATTAAAATTAGGGCCTTAGTGCAAGAGGATCAAATTGCATATCAGCCAATAGTTGAAGGACTAAAAGTGTAATTTCCTAAACTATATATACATATTTATATGATATGAACATTTATGGTATAAGAGTGTGTGCGAGCACGCGCGCACGCACGCATATGTATATATTTATTACTACTATATATGGGGAAAATGGATGGAATTAAGCATTCATATGTGCAAAATAAGTTAGCAAGATGCATTCCTAAATAAGTAAACTACCATATATGTATGAATATATAATATATATAATTACGATGATTAAGTTAAACTATGGTATCACTATAATTATGTGAATGTGTGTGTGTGTGTGTGTATATATATAGTTTTATGATTGATTAACTTAAATTATAGTATAACCATAATTACGCGCATCTATGTATATATAAAGCATGTTTGAGCCCCATTTTTTTTTTTTTTTTTTTTCAAAAAATGCATTTTGAAATAGTGATTTGTTAAAAAAAATGAATTTACCCATATTACTTTATTGAAAATAAGTTTTGAGACTAATTAATTTTAAAATGAGGGCTAAATCTTAGGGGTTGTTTGAGCCCCATTTTTTTTTTTTTTCAAAAAATGCATTTTGAAATAGTGATTTGATGGAGAATGTGTGATTAAAAAATAGAAAAAATTTGGATTTACGTGCAATATTATTTTATTAAAGAATGTTTGGTTGAGAGTAAGAAAGAAAAATGTATTTTGGAAATAATGAGGATCAAACAAGGGCATAATTTTCTTTTTAATAACCGTGGATGCCCGAGCCAGCTTGCGAGCACCTCGACTAATCCCACGATATCCTAAAGTTTACGGCCGGATACTCACCTCAATGACCATGATGGGACTCGAACTGGTGACCATTGAGTAGCAAACCCAAAGTCTAACCAATTAAGCAACCCCTCAGAGTTCAAACAAGGGCTTAATTATGGTTGATTGATTTAAAATATAGTATTATTACAATTATGTGAGTCCATATATGTATAATTATATATAATTATGATTGATTGAGTTAAATTATATTATTACTATAATTACGTGCGTTTATGTATGTATAATTATATATAATTATGCTTTATTGATTTTAAATTATATGATACAATAATTACGTGCCTCTATATATATATAATAATTTTAATTATGATTGATTAATTTAAATTACAGAATTATTATAACTCATTACCTCATTTAGTGTACAATTATAGGGACACAATTATGACACGTTCTTTTGGTACTCCTAAATGCACTTATAAATACCACAGCTAAATCCCACCTACAAACACACAAATTATCAATTTGTTGAAGAAGTTATATTCTCCTCCACATATTTACTACGAGTCTCTTCAAATTATCAATGTAAGTGTAGTCATACGTTGTATATTGAATCATTTTTCATACTTTAAAATACAAAATTCGATTTATGAATATGATATGATCATATATGTTTTAATGGACCAGAGTTCAGTAGGGCTATGCACGGAAATTATAGCAACAAAGTACGGTTCTTAATTCCCGTGTCTCGCTATATATGTTATGATTACGTAAGGGATTATGCCCACCTAAGTTCTATTTCTAATCCTCGTATCTCCTTATGTACGAAAAAAATTCTTAAATTGTAAATATGAATTACGATTTATGTAGCTCACTTATTGGGATTATATCTCATTGTTTATGATTTCCCCCTTTTTAGGTAATTGAGATTCGAGGCGTTGGAGTATAGAACTCACCACTGGTGGAATAATAAAAATATTATTAAACAATTTATTATTTTACTTTTATAACTTAGTAATTTTTCTTTTCCTATTATTGTAATTGGTACAAAAGTTATATTTTTATGAAAGTTGTGTCTTTATTTTATGATACGTCTTAATGATCCAAAGGGTAAATTTTGGGTCATTACATAAATAAAGTTGTACTTTGGGATTAATGTTATTGGAAAAATATCAGAATTCTTTTAGATGATAAATTAATTTCATAGAAATAGGGAGAGGTACATGCCATCAGAAATTTGCAACAAGTCTTTTAAAAAATATAAATTGGGTACATATCTGTTAGCCGCGTATAAGCCTGAACAAGAATATTGTAAAGTTTCAAGATACAGATATAAATACCTTACTAGGCTGATGCAGCATTCTGATCCGTCTAGCCTCATGCACATCTTTCATTAATTCTTCCAGATCCTAATCATTAAAACAAAAATGTTACATTAGTGAAATGTGACTGTTACATGATACCGCATCAAGTCTAATTACTGGTTGGTTTCATATACAGCAGGTGCTGATGAACACAGATCCGACTAAAAGAAGATTCCAGACAGTAATGGCATGTTCACACGTGCAAAAAAATCACCACTAGAATACCTTCATAGCATAAAACATATACCAAATCACGTGCTGGTTATTCTACGCAATAATGGACAAAAATATATAAATACATCAAACTACATATTTAATATGCACTCAAAGATCAATGAAAATCCAGATCAAGATTCTAGATGCAATAATGGAAAGAATATATAATTATATCAAAAGCATTTTCCAAATAATTATGCAGAACTGTATCCACCCAAAAAAGTAAGAGAATGCAACCAAAAGAGTAAAAAAAGAAGATTCTCAAAATCTATGTCAGCAGATGTGATAGAAAAGTATTGTTATTAACTTCTTTGACTTGGATGCCCTGTGAGAGAACAACACTATTATGAAAAACCAGATGGGTAACAGAATTGAACATGAATGTAAACAAAAGAATGTTAAGTGGACCTGCTTCCCTAAAGCTCGTGACATTCGTTCATGTTCCTGAAGAGCCTCTTCCACTCTCTGGACTGCTGCTCTAGCACTCTCAATTTCAGCCCGTGCAAAAGCCCTTTCTTCGTCAACAAGTTTTTTAGCATCTTGCGAAGCCTGCAAAACCATACAAAGTTATCAGAAGACGAGAAAGACAGGAAGAGTTTATACAGAAAGTTTCGTGAATATGTTTGCGCCTAGGACTTGGGTATTGGTGTCCAGTACATATCCAGAAATTGGATTCTTGTTCTCTAAAATCTAGGATTTGAAGATACGGCTAAAAAAGATCCAAAATTTAGACATGGGTATGTGGATACATCTCAAAACTACAAAATTACTAAAAAATTTATATACTTTTAACTCTCTATGCATTTTTTAGGGAATTTCATTATAAATCTATAAAAAAAATTAGATAGCAAATTGTGACACTTCATTTGAATTTCATTTCAAGTCTAGAATTGTGAAATATAAATTAGAAATTATTTTAAATACAATACCAAACTAACAAAAATGATAAAAAGGATTTGATCCCATACCCTTATCCTTGTCATACGTGTCCCACACAAGTACTTCCTCTAAATGGAGAGTACGAGCAACATAGGTCTGTGTTGCAGTACATGTGACAATATACGTGCATAAATAATCACATATTCACACAATTAATAAGTTGGACATGCATTTCCCTATAAAATCTAATATCTTCCCAAGTACGTGTGCATCAGATTTTTACTCCTTGGAACATTTTTGCTAAGTGAGGAAATAAAACTGACAAACAAGGAAAACGGTTGGGCAAACAGATTTTCTTGGAAATGAGATATAATAGGCATGGATGAAATTACTATCAACCGAAAACTGAAAATGATTTAGATGACAGAAGACAAGATTCAACTTGTACCATAAACCTTCTTGTACATGTTTTGGCACAACATTAGGCCTATATTCTCAACCATTTTGAATAAGGGAAAGAAATAGTTGGATATCTAAAGCCTCTGTTTGGTAAGGATTAAAATCTAGATTTTAATCTAAGTCAACGTAAACAATTAATTTTAACCATATATTTCATGAGACCCATTGACACATTTCATCAACTTTTATCAAAATCTACAAAAAACTGATTTTAATCCCCACCAAACAGGGTAAATGAAAATCGAAACTGTGAATATGAATTAAATTTGCATGTCATTGTTGTTCGTACAAAATATGGAAAAATAAAGATTGTAGCGTATAGCAATTGATCAAATTAGAAAATATCTAATTTTATGTCATCATAGCATAGTCCAATATGAAACATGCAATTAATTTTGCATCTTTCACCTAGTTATTAGACAAAGAAACAGATATTTTCAGAACTTGTATAGAACCATGTCCTACGTCCCTGAACTCATATTATTGTAGTGTTATGCATAGACACAGAAGACTTGACGTAGTGGATCATGCACAGAAATATTTATTTCATATTAGACTTATCTACAAAGAAACCTTAAAAGGAAATGTCACACATCACATAACATGTGCATATTTTACCTGCTTCAGAAAAGTAGCAAGCTTTTTCACTTCGTCCTTTTCTTGAATCAGTTCTCCTTCCCTCTGAGTTAACTGAACTGCTAAAGCTTCAACCTGGAAATAATATAAATACCGGCAGGTGGTATAAGTGGGAAACATTTAACAGTAAAGTGATCCTCAGAGACTCGCACATCATCTACGTAATCACCAATAGCGTATCTCTCTAAAGTTTCGAAACAAGATATGTTAAAGACAATGAAACCGAAGAGTATTCATCCTTAGAGGAACACAAGTTGAGAATAAGTAGAGAGTGATATGGTGCGTGAAAAAAAAAAAAATTTAGTATCCTTTTTAATAGGGAATTATGCATACTAGTTCTTCCATTCTGTCATTTTAACAGGATTCCGTTTATCTTCTCTGCATTCTCTGGACCAGTTAAATAAATATATCTGTCTCGAACCAGTTTATTTAGCCCCTGTTTGACAGAATTTTTTTGAAAAGAATGAGTTTTTGAATAGTAAATTTTTGGAGAATGTGTGGTTAAAAAGTAGGAAAAAGTTATGGGTTTACGTAAAGAATGTTTTATTGTGAGAATGTGTGATTGAAAATAAGTATGAGAAAAAAAGAGTTTTGAAAGAGTGGTTACCAAACAAGGGCTTAGTTCCATTGTTTCAATAAAGAAATACAAAGAAGTCTACCTCTACGTATCACATTTCTATGCAAGTTTGTTCCAAGTCCAGTTAAGTCTGACTTCAATGCTCATGGTTGAAGAAATTGATTAACCTATAGTTCATCCTCATGCATTTGCTTATCAATTCAATGGTCTAGCCTTGCATTCATTTGGTTATTGGTATAACAACATTGAAAAGAACAACAGAATTATGACAGCATTCAAGGTTCACAAAAGAAAATAAAAACAACAAACCAACCATAGCAATAGCTTCCTCGACGTCATCTTTGTTTTTACCAGCTACACGTCCTCTCAATGCTTCAAGAGCATCTCTGAGCTTCTTTAGAAGCACGTGTTTCTCCAACGAAGCTGCCTCTTTGAGTCTCGCCTGGAACATAAATAAATGGCATTTAGGATCATCATGGGGGCCAAAATTACTCAATAAAGATGCATTTTTTTCTGAAGTTAAAGACAGAAAAAAGAAAAGACGTGTATCTTGAGTGGAAAGTGTCTCGTAGAACTTGTAAAAATCAATATTGAATATAAACCTTTCACTGGATATACTACATAACAAGAGTAGATGAAAAGTAAACACTGAACAGTGAGATTAAAAAAGGCCAAACCTCATCAGACAACTTAGCAGCAGCAGCTAACCCTTTCTCAAATTTGCTGGCAAGATCACGAACAGAAAGTCGTTTTTGTTGCTCCAGTAACAGGGCAGTCTCCCGCGCAACCACCTCTTTCATAGAAGATATTTTTGAGTCCTCTTTGACCTCCATAATCTGATTTTTAGCTCCAATTTTATAATTTGGAAACCGACTAGAGGCAAATACTACATCAGCTGACACTGGTGAAACTGCATCCTTTTGCATTGTATAACTAAAATCCCGGACTATTCTCGTCATAGTTTAATTTGCCTATAGAACACAAACGATATTTCTTCATTATGCTCAGAAGATAAGATAGAAGCAAGTACCTTCTACTGCAACTATTCAACCTCAAAATTATATAGCCTAAGCTCAGTGTACCTTAATTACCTATATTATAAAGACTAACAGTGGAGAGATTTTCCAGTAAACCAACTTCAATAAATACAATTAAGGGACGGCTTTTATCACCCCAAAATCACCACATTAAGAAATTAATCTGAAAATTGGACAGTGAAAATATAAAATTGATGTCATAGAAAATCAACGGCCAAAAGATAGCATTTTTACCCTTCTATCATACTATTAATTAAAAGTTAATAAAAAGGAAAATAACTCAAAAAGTAATTAACACAACCCATAGAAACCAACAAAGATTAGTATACCAAAATCGCAAAATTTACGGTAGCCAAGATAATATTTCGAATAAAAAAGTAAATTTAAGAACAAAAGATGAACTTAAAAACCCTAAAACTGTTATACCCGTGCGAGCTTGTGTGAGAGAGAAAAATACAAAAAGTAACAAAGAAGACAAATTGTACTCACAGATCATGTAAATATAGAAAATGGGATGATAACTAATCACAGGTTTGGCTTTATGATGCAATGAAACTCTCTGGATCAAAGCCAACAGTTTGAATGTAGATATGAATGCAAAGACAGAAATAAAAAAATGATAAAGAGAATAGGAAAGATGGTATTATACGTTTCGAGGTTGAAATGAGGAAAAGGAGGCCGCTCACGCACCCCAACCCATCTGTATGTCTATCATTTGGCCTTTCACTGCATATACTTTAGCATTCTTTGAGGTCTAAAAAGAACACTCTTTTGTCACTCTCAAAAATCAAATATTGTCTTCTGTAAATTTATTTGACAATTGCTCAAGATTAAGCAAAAGGGTTTGTCCGATATACTTCAAAATTCAATTAAAATTGAAAATATAGTCGTTATTGGATCTCACTCATCTAATAAAAGTCAACAATAAATGTTAATTTTTCAATTTTAATCCGATTTTAGGGCTTGTTTGGGAGCAATTAAAATCCAATTAAAATTGAAAATATAGTCGTTATTGGGTTTCACTCGTCTAATAGAAGTCAACAATAACGACTAATTTTTTAATTTTAATCTCTACCAAACACCCTCTTAATCTCCACCATACACCCTCTTAATGTAGTCATTTGTTACGGTACAGTATTGTAAAGTTTAATTCGAGATTTAGATTTTACGTAAACAGCATATTGTAATCATATTTGAAGACAACAGATTATTTGCGCCATGCAGTGAAAGTAACACATTATCGAATAGCTTAAATTTCTGTGTGTCGATCTTATTATTTTTTTTCGACTATATGATTCACGTTTGCATAATGCTTAGCTCACAACATATCAAAGTTTTACGGCTCATCAAGATATTCAACCCAAATGCATTTAAAATAAAAAATAAAAAGAATTAAATAAAGCAGTTGAGAAGTGTGTACTATGTATAATGATAATTCGTTATTTGCTTGGACTTCAAACTTTTGCTGTTAGGGCTCCACCTGCTGCTGCTGGTTATCATTCACACTTTTCGAATTATTAGATAAAACACCCCTTTATTTTGTGTTAATTACGGAAAAACCCCAACATGGACTAAACAACCTGATGGCGATACGTGTAACTGTCAAGTGCTAATAACTTCACGGGTTCTGTTAGGCCCGTGAAGTAGTGCTTCTTAATTTGCTGTCCAAATCCATTGGACAACTAACCCGATTAGGCCCGTGATAGCTCTTATTTAAAATTATATTTTTTGGAATAATGTTTTTTTTAAAAATCTGTGGTTGAATAAAAAGGAAAAAAATTCGATTTGAGTGTAATATTATTTTATGAAAAATTGTGTAATTAAAAATAAGAGAGAAAATAATAAATTTTTGGGATAATTGGACCAAACGGGAGCTTAACTTTTCCGACACATTCTTATAATCAATAATTATTTCTAACTTTCTTTGATTTTTTGAAATTTTTAAAAATAATTACGTTAAAAGTAATCTTTATGTTTGAGCCACGTTATTTTGGAATATAAAATTGATGGAGAACGTGTGATTGAAAAATAATGAAAAGTTATTGATGTGATTTATAATATTATTTTATTGAAGAATATGTGGTTGGAAATGAGTAAAAAAATGAGAATGAAAATTTTAATGTGTACCAAACAAGGCTAAAATCAAAAAAAATGAGGATTTAAATTTCTAAATATTTCAAAAGGAGCCAACCCTTGGATGGCTTGGCTTGGCTTGGCGGCCATGAAATCAACAAGTCAAATGGCAAATTGAACCGAATAGTTGGGAATGTGCTAATTTCAAGTGTTCAATGATCGAGTCGACTCACCCCATTGGCCCTCTTACTCTAGACTTATAACTACATTGAACCAATGTTATGAAAATCGAATCAACAGGAAAAAAAAAAATAGGGATGGCAAAAAAACTCGTTCAACCCGATACCCGTGGGGCCCCGCCCCGAATGGGGCGGGGATTAACCGCCTAACCAGGTAAACGGGGCGGGGACGGGGCAAGGGTCATTACCCCGAAGTGGATATGGGGCGGGTATGGGAAATATAGTCCCCGCCCCGCTACCCGCCCCATTGAAAGTTAATTTCAAATTTAAGTTTTTTATCGAAAATCCCGATACCCGTGAGACCCCGCCTAATCGGGTAAACGGGGAGGGGACAGGACGAGGGTCATTACCCCGAAGTGGGTATGGGAAATATAGTCCCCGCCCCGCTACCCGCCTCATTTAAAATTAATTTCAAATTTAAGTTTTTGATCGAAAGAGAACATAAGTTGTTTTTAACTAATTAGTAAAAAAGTAATAATATTTACTAACTAAGGACATAAAATAAATAAAAAATAAAAATAAAAAATAAATGGGGCAATAAATAGGGCAAGAGACTTGCCCCGCCCCGCCTCGATCCCACCCCGTCCCGCTTTAATCGGGTATGAGGATAGGATAAGGTAACAAAAATACCCGACGAAACGGGGTGGGAATGGACGACCCGCCCCGTTGCCATCCCTAAAAAAAATGGCAATTGGACTGATAAGCGGTCAAGTTGGTGCTTGAAACTTGTATGTATAGAAATGGGCTCAAAATTTCATTATAAATTTATTTTTTTAATTTTGTTGGTTATGATTTGTATATATGTTCTTTCTTTAGATCTTGTATACTCTAGCAGTAGCACCAATGGCATCCTCGAAGAAGAACATAGTCCCACTCGTCCTCCTCTTACTCCTCCTCTCTCTCTCCACCATCTTCCTCTTCTCTCTCTCCCCATCCAATACCAAATCCCAAATCCTTCCTCAATTCCCCACAATATCAACTTCAAACCCTGCCCCAAATTTCACTCTCCTCATCAAAGTCCTCACTTTTAACCGTCTCTCTTCTCTCTCCCGCTGCCTCAACTCTCTCGCTAATGCGCAGTATGATGGCATTAACAAAGTGCATCTTCATGTATTCATTGATCATTTTTCGCAAGATTCGAATTATGGGTCTGCGGACTTGGACCATCGATTGAATCTTTCGAAGGAAATTCTTGATTTTGTCGATGGGTTTGAGTGGAAATTTGGTGAGAAGTTTGTGCATTATCGAACTTCGAATGCTGGGCTTCAGGCTCAGTGGCTCGAGGCCTGGTGGCCCAGTTCGGATCATGAATTTGCCTTTGTTGTTGAGGACGATCTTGAGGTTTCACCTCTCTATTATAGGTTATACATATATTTTTTCTGAATATTCATTTTCTTGATTTTAGGTTTACGGAATTTTTATTCGAGCACAGACGGGACTGATTCAAAGTCTGTATTTTATCCATAGGTTTCTTAAGGCTGTGATTTTGAATTACTACTATAATGCTTCGAACTTTAATAATATGATATATGGGGCATCACTGCAGCGGCCGAGGTTTGTCCCAGGTATTTTCTTTTGTTATTTTTCCATTTCTTGAAGATTTTTGTTTTGTCACTTTGATCTGTAGTTGCTTAGAAAATGTGCAAATAGAGCTCAGAATTTAATTTGCAAGCATGGAACAATTCTATATGAACTGTTTTTTGTTTATGTGGAAATGTTGGAATGCAATTAGAACGTTGTAAATTTGAATGCAAACATTCAAATAGCTTGTAAGAACTGGTTGTGTTATGAATATATAGTTATGGATTAAACCTTAATCTCGAGTTCTGAGAGTAATACTATAAAGTATAAAATAGGAACATGCTAAGCATACTCATTATCCAACGCATTATCTATGTAGCATGCTGACATTACTCTATCATAGCTGCAATATGTATCAGCAGTGTTTATGCTGAAACTGGAAATGATTTCCGAGACATAAATGAGTGGGAAACATGTTGCAATAGGAAGAATATTTAGTATTCTTTTGGCATGTGTGGTTTGACACCATAGTCAGTACCTTGCTTTGACTTAGCATGAATAGAAATTAATGAGCCAAAGCCATATTTACAACAACTCAAAGTGCATCTCACCTACATTTTGCTTCGAAGGTATTGCACTCTTGAGAATCCAAATTCTTGGAAATAACTTCATTGGCAATTGTCACACAAACCAAGAATGCAGGTGTAACCAACTGTATTTATGTTTGTACGCGTAGACATTTCATGTTTCTGGTCTCAATCTACCTTGTTGTTCATTGATAATGACATGTAGATGAATACTCATCTGCAGAATTATGTACATCGCAAGTTAAAGCAAATTTAGTCCCAAGTGCATTAAAACTTCAATGATGAATCATCTCTGCATTTTTCTTTCAATATTTTTTCATAGTTGAGGATCCATTTGATATGTTTCCTTTGGTTTCTATGGAAGCATATCATACAGCATATTTGGCTAAGCTGAAAAGTAACTAAAAAACTTAAAAAGTTAATAATTTTTTTTTTTTTGCAAACAGATAACCCCTTCTTACTTATAAATAAAAAAGTTTTCTGATTTGGATATGAAGGTAATAGTTACTTTCAATAAGTGATTTGTTTCCAACTTTGACAAACAAAGAAAAATAATTTTAACTTTCATAAACTTATACGTTAGTAGTTTAAGCTTAGCCAAACATACTGTATAACTATAGTTGAAAATGTTACAGGAGTGTGACTCTCCATGTCATCTTTATATACTTCACTGTCATGATTTTTGTTTGCCAGAGAGCTTTTTAACCTATGCCGGTCTTTTAAGTATTTGTATTGGTTGCTGCTGACAGGTAAACATGGAAATAAAATGCATTTAGATAGTGGGACTCACCTTTTCTTGTATCAGCTGGTCGGCACATGGGGCCAACTTCTGTTTCCAAAACCCTGGAAAGAGTTCCGTTTGTGGTATGACACACACAAGGCAAAAGGCATGAAGCCATACCTCGAGGGGATGGTAATATTTTTATTCTCATGTTTCCCAATCCCAATTTGTATAATTTTTGGTCCTTCTCACATGGTACATTGATGTGTAATAGGTGACAAATGGATGGTACAAAAAGATGGGGGAGAGAATTTGGACTCCTTGGTTTATTAAATTTATCCATTCTCACGGGTACTTCAATTTTTATACCAATTTTTTGCAAGAGAGAGCACTCAGCGTCTCTCATAGAGATGCTGGTGTTAATTACGGGAAAACAGCAGGACCTGATTCTTACTTAATGGATGCAAATTCAAATGATTTCAACTCTCTGACATTACATCCTTTAAGTGATCTCAAGTGGTATGACTTCTGCTTCAGAGAAGTATATACTAATAGGATAGTGAGAAGTCCTGATGAGCTTAGATCGGTTCTTCTTTCTGTGCAGAAGAATGACACTGTTATAGTAATAAGCCTTTACAGGGTATCTGAGACAATTATCAGGAATTTTCTCTGCCACATTGAGAGGTTGAATATTCGAAACTATATCTTTATCGGCCCAACATCTCTTTTCCTACTTGATCTTGCAAGAAGAGGGCATCATGTAATTGATGCAGACCTGTTTTATGATATTTCCAAGCTTGCCAAGTCATTTAAGTTTAAAAACTCTATGGCGGAACTTATCAAGGAGATTCTTGTGGAGGCATACGTGACTAAAAGATGTTTGGAACTTGGTTATAGTACCTGGCTACTCGATGCCAACATGATTCCCCTTGCCAGTGATTTATTTGTCAATTCCTTTTACCAGACCAATGATTTTGTTATTGGGAAGAGTTATAGACTTCTTTTCGTCAGGAGCTCATCCTCTGTTTTAAAAATCTGGGTTGAAGATTTTATACATGAAGCTGCTACATTGGTGAACACATGGAGAAAAGATCCAGTTCCTCGTGACAGCAGCTTTTTCTATGCAGTGGAAAAATTATTGAGACAAAAGAGCATCAAATATAAAAGCATGGATGAGACACAATTAGGCTTTGATATCAACATTGCTGACGCTAACCAAACCTCTCCAGGGAGTGAAAAGAAATTTGCTTTCTGGTCTTCTGAGACTGAACTGGATATAATACGAAGGCAGCTGGTGCAATTGAGATTGTGGGTTGTGGATGATGAATCTTCGTGCACTGCTGTTGTTTGTCACCCGTCATGACATTTTCTGGTGTACTTTCTTTTTCACTTAATTTTGGACAAATACGGCTTTATAGAAGAGTGATGTTTTGGCCAAATGGTTTGCTCGGGACGTGCACAAAATTGTTGGTAGGTAAGTCGCTCAAACTCTTCTGTTGGGACTTGCGATGTTCTGATTCTTGTCTTGTTTGATTGAGAAAGCAAGCTAGTTAGTGGATGAACAGTGGTATAAAATGGCAGACGTAAACGTCGTTGTGGGAGTTTTGTGCCAACAAAGCTGGTTCAATAACATATTACTGGTGCAATTGGTCCCCGTTACAGCAGTGTAGAGCAGTTAAAAGCCTATTAAGAAAAATAGGGGCATGTGGTTAGCGAAGTCCAGCAGCTCTTATTCTGGACAAGTTTATGTCGCACAATAGCCATGTAGGACAATTTGAACCCTACAGTTCTTAGGCATGTTTTATACGTAGTGTTAGATAGAACTAGACTAAGACTACAACGGATAAGATTTTAGCTTCATTTTCTCTACAATGAGTGCTATTAAAAGTTATTTTTTTTTATAGATAGAGGAAATGGCTAACAGATTGAATTTTGAGTGATATACTTGATAAACTGAACAATCAGTTGACAGCGGAGATCACAGTCAAATTATCCAATGCGTAAAAATACATTGGAACTTCATTGAACAATTTAGCAATGAATCCACTGTCACAATATCTATACTCTGGATAAATAGCATTACTCAATCGAACAACACAAAATGTGGCTTACAATATAGGTATGTTGAGATAGCACGAATTTGGAAATAATTGGTCATAGCATTCTAGTTTACTGGAGACCAAGATTATGTCAGCACTCTTATCTTCAATCCAAATGATTAAACTTTGAAACTGTAGCTTACTGGTTTTTCCGTCATCCAATCCCAATCGAATTTCCATAATGGAAAAGAAATCCATTGGAGTGAGGGTTTTGATTAGAGCCGACGGAAATAAGGTAACGATAATAATTATATCGAAAGCTATATTCAAGAAAAGCTATCAATACAACAATAATTTAGGTTCATAATTAGACTATTCTTGATCCATTCTCTATGTATTTTGGACTTCCTGTGAAGTACGAAAATGTACAAAATCTGTGCCCGGGGTGCACAACAAAGATAAATATAATTGTGGCACTCGGTGAAAATGGAATGCTATATGTTGAAATTTAAGGCAACATGAACCATGATGGGGCACAATAACTGAAGTTTCCAACTGCTTTAGCTCGGGGTTTTACTTTCTTCTTCGAGGCTTCCTAGGATGTCAATACATTTCTTCAACAGAGACTTGGCCTGTTCATTTTTTTCCACTTCAAACAGATGAAGAAGATCGGCCTTAAACCCTACTTCTGTTCGATGAACCGAAGAAACGTCCCTGTAGTGAGTTGTTAACTCCAGAAGACACTCTGCATCCGCTACATGAACCTGAGTTCATTGCATAAAAACTTGAGCTCTAAAACCCAAACGTGTATTCACAACCATAAACTTTAAGAATCGAGATTCAAGTACAAGGATGTCTATTTGACACAAACCAACAATATCATTCAGAAATTATTAGTCAAACAAATGAAGGAAAATAATAGGCGCCATTTTATACTTTGAAGAGCACTCTTGACTACTCAAGTTCTCAGTCCAAAGTAAAAATGTACACAATAGATTCTATTTATAAAATGCATCAATAGAAGTGAATAAACTGAAGAAAAAATATAGTAATCTTAAAAAGGCAAGCAAGGAGAGTTTAAGATACCTGGCCAATTTTTATTGTGTGGAGACAATTAAGCAATTCCGGTGACAGTGTGTAAAATAACTGAAAACATTTAGAATTAGAGTCCATACAAGTGTTAATGAGTATAGGACAGTAAAGAAATATGAGAACTTCCATTACCTCATGAACAAAAGCAGATATGCTGGAACGTAAGGTAGAATCTTGAGAGTCATCACTACTAATTCGAAGCCTTGAGCACAGCTCTTTGATAGATGAAAAAACTGACATTTTAACTGTCAACAAAATGAAAAAGTGTGGCAGTGAGGGCAAAGCTAAAGCAGAATTAAGAAGTGAAGCATAACTGAATGGTTATACCTGTCCAAGAAAAATTAGGGGAGAGAGAAATCAAAAACACATCAATCAAGTCCTTGTGTAGTTTGAGAATATCACTGATTCGAGCCACGTTGATGCATGCTGTTATGGAATTTATTATTTTTTCATGTAAAGCCGGGGAACTATCTTTCTCATCAGCATCTACACCAAGAAAGTAGAGCTTAGCTGAATTGCTTGCTATGTGTCATGTTCACATAAAAAACTCTCCCATAACTCCAATAAAGTGGACATTTGTAATGCAGGATTTGAAAAGAGAATTCAAAATTATTAGTAATTTCAAAATATGGTTTCACAGAATTTCATTGGTTGCTATACATGAGAAATAATAGCTCAGATAGATTGATATGGTCTTCAGAAATGTATATTATACTTTTGAACTTAATTCTAATAATCCAAAAGACAAATAAAATTAACTTCTTTGTTGTTAACTTCCCAAGAAATTTGAATTCCTAAAGCTTTGCAATCTATTTACAGTGAAATCAGTGAAGTGCTATATATGGAGGTCAAGCTTTTCTTGATGGTAAGATCCAATGCGAGAACAAGAAGTCCATCTTGGAACTTTAAGACATCAGTGGCTAATCAAGAATCCTTCTCACTACTAGAAATGAATACCGTTCGTATTTTACTATCCTTAGCATCTAATCTCATTTGGTCTTTACAACAATTTAATCTCAAAAATGCATCTTTAAACGGCATATTGGATGAAGAAATTTACATGAGAAATCCACCAAGATTTGACGGGAGTTTTAACACCAAAGTATATGTAGACTCAAGATGGCACTCTATGGGCTTAAGCAATCTTGCATAGCATGGTTCGGTAGGTTTAACAAGGCCATGGAAGAAATGAAATGCCGATGAAGCAAAGGAAATCATACCTTCTTCATCAAGCACTCAACTCTGGAAAAGGTGACAACCCTAATCGTTTACATAGATGGCATAATAGTATCAGAAGATGATTGTGAAGAGCGTATCCGGAAAAACGATTGAATAAAAGAACTTGAGATAAAAGACCTAGGGAGACTTGAGTATTGTGGTGGCTTATTTGGAAAATAGTATGTTCTTAAAAAAGTATAAATATTTCCTTGACCCTCCTTAAAAGATCGAGATGCTACAGTGCAAACCAATTGATACAACACATAACCATAAGCTTGGAGCAGGTAAGGAACGTATATATCAGTAGACCGAGCAATGTATCAATGGTTGCCAACCAACACCAAATATAGCTTATGTTGCTAGTGTGGTAAGTCAGTTCATGCATTCGCCTAAGGAAAATAATCAAGAAGCAGTTTTTAGTGCGGTTCATTAAGTTCAGCTTTTAAAAAATAATTTTGCCTAAAAGAAATACAGAGGAAAGTTATATTAATGCAAATTGGGAAGGGTCAATCGTAGATTGAAGGTCAACATCAGGATACAAGGGAGGAAATTTAGTATGGAGGAGTAAGAAGCAAACACTGGTTACTACGTCAAGGAATAAATAAAGTAAACATCAATGTTCTATTTAATGCAAATAGTCATTTTTGGAATTTGAAAGTCGTGATATACAAGTACTGACAATATTTTCTTTTAAAAATTGTCAAATTATAGTCATCATCTAGAGGAAATGGAATCATTCAAAATAATTATAGTAGTTAGACTGAATAAATGGTTAGGGATTAATGCACAAGAAGGAAATTCTTATATTTTACTTTCTATATCTAAAGAGTTCAGCGCCAGAAACTAGTATCACATGGACATTACAATGTCGAACTTGTTGAAGTAACTGAGCAGGGTATTAGCATGAGTAACAGCCTAACAGAGAATAAAATAAACAGAAAATGAATTTTCAACCATTGGATCATATTTTGGTTCCTTATTATAACCATGTCGCAATTGGTTAAAAACCCGATAGCAACAGTCAATATGATATATATATGTTTAGTTATTTGTGAAATAATAACCTCAAATTATGGAGGGATTATGGAACAAGAAGAATAAGCATACGATTAAGAGAAATTAATTCCACTTCCAGTAAAGCATTTCCAGAAAGTTAACTTAAATGTCAGAAACAAGACGGTTGTATACATGGCAGAAAAACCATAATCCAGCAACCTGTTGCTGAACTTTAAGAGGGAAAATCATGGGACCTTATCTTTTTTTTTTTTTGAAAAGTAATCACGTAATTTTATAAATCAATATCAAAAGATAATACACAAGGAGTGCATTATCACTTTAAACAAGATAGAAACACTAAAAAATTAGGCAACCCTTCTATCGGGCTAACAATTGCAGCCTTAAACCTTATCTGAGAAAGGACTTGTGATGTACCTGCTTTAACATCACTTGTCAGGGGTATTTGACTTGATTTTCTATGAGTGATCGAATTGCATGTATCCAATAACGATGGCAGAACAATGTCAACGAGATTTGGATTGTTGAAAGCTTTGATAACCTAAAAGCAGAATGAATGAAGAGAATTAAGATTAATGCCAAGAAGCATGTAAGATCATAACACACTGAAGAAAAACTCGATAATAAAATCACAAGAAATATATATGAAGTCTTAAGTCCCATTGCGATATCATATGAAACCTTCAAAACAAAGAAAAGGCTAAGATGGACAAAGGCGCCGCTACAAAATTTAATGTAAACCTTAGAAGTAAACATATCTTCCTTTTTTACCTTGAAGTTTGAACACTTTCATGATTTTAAAAGAAAGAATCCTCACAAATTAGGTTTCCACAAGTCTGCTGTTCTACCTCTTTTTAAGAACTCTTTTGCTTTTATTGTAATAAAACAATATTTCCCCTTTTTTCTTTCTTTACCTTTTATTTTCAAGGAGGACGGAGGGGAATTTTGAGGTTTTTGACTTAACATAGTAGCGCCACAATGTACAAGTCACTACTACTTTTTAATTCTTTTTTGTAATGCAGTGTAGACCATGCTCAATGTCACTTGACTTTTTTTTATCCAAGACAATTATTTTATTAAAAAAAAGGCCAAATTGCAGGGGCATATTTAGCAACACGAACTGTCAATCTATTTGGTTTGTCAACAGGCCAGACAATAGAATAGGTAATAGAAATTCTTTAGAAGTCAAACTCTTGCCAAGGTAGAATTGAGTATTTACCTGCTCAAGACAGCAAAAAGCTGCTTCACGATATTTTTGTGTTTTCTTTGTGCATGCGGAAGATATAAGACTTAATATAGCCTTTGGAGCATCAGGATCAGAAGCAGAAATAGCTTTATGGCACGATGTGCAAAGAGCAGACAATGCATATAATAGCGCATCCTTTCCCTGTCACATAGTGATGATATATACAAACACAAGTTATAAATTAATGTTAATGATAAACATAACATTAGCTCATGCAAATTGTTTATTACTATAACAAGATTGCAAGACAATTGTCAAACAAACCAGAAAGGCAGACAAATGAGATGAGAAGTAACAAACGAAAATAGATAGCCCATAAACAGACAACTTTTAGAGATTACAAGATGACTGCACAAAAATCCTGTCACAATTTTAGCTTAAAGTAAACGAATTATCTGAATTCAATGAGATCGGTGATACACAGCCCATTTATTGTGATCTTAGTAGTCCACAATCCAAAAGAAGTTGTAGATGCGATTCCATAAGTATTCACCAGCATCTTCTTGCAATGCAAAGGCGGTAGTATATTGTTAAGCAAGCCATGATGATTGCTTATGTAACATCCCATGGCAAAGTTGACTATTGTGTGTGCCCCTTAAGAAGGCTACTCATGTAATAAATCAAATAAATATGCCTACCTCCCACAACCGCCCAGGAAGTTCCTTCATAAGAGCAGTGAGCAAGGCATTATGATGTGAAGATAATGATTCACCAAGGACTTCACTGAGCTTACGAATTGCTTGTGCTGCCTGCACAATCCCATAAATTTCAAAAATAAAGGAAAGAAGGTAGGACAGCAGGTAACAATTTTTGATTTACATTTGGAATAAGAAGACTAATAGACAAAAACAAGATTAAACATGCCTTCTTTTTAGTTGCCCATGAAGATGACATAATTCCTTCACTGATAAGAGTAACAATTTCTCCCAAGTAAAGTTGCAGAGTCATCCGTTCACTGGACATGTTTTCCTCCCATAATTCTTCATATAAATTAGAAATGTTCTTGTCATCCTCAAATCTGCACAAGAATTAATATACTGGTCATACTCGGCCCATGAGAGTTAATAAACACAGGATAATAAAAAAATAGTGGAAATGAAATTCTATAAACATTTTCATTTGACATAGTTAAGATATTTCGGCAATTACAACAACCAACTTCAGCTTCTAACGAGGCTGGGTCCATAAGAATATATAATCCCAGATGACGAAAAACTTATATTATTTAGTTCAACATTCTTGAATGGGTTGAACAGAACAAGATATTAAAAACAAAAATGGAAAAACATAGTATTTGTTTACAGAATTAACCAATATTATAACAAGTAAATCTTATATTATTATCACCAATTGAACATAATAAATATATTGAGAAAGAAACATGAAGCATATTGTGGGACTACATCAATTCTTGAATGACAAATTCGATTTTGCTGAATTGAATTGAATAATCGTCTCGTATGTATTGCCTCTAATTTATAGAATATTACAATGTTATACAAGGAAAGATTATATTCTACATAATCAAAAGAAATCCCTAATTATATGGAAACAAAATAACGTGAATATCCTCTGATATCCCCCCTCAAATTGATGCGGGTGAGTCAACAAGCATCAATTTGCTGACGAGAAAGTTATGACGATGGCGAGTCAAGGATTTAGTGAAGATATCCGCAGCCTGTTGAGCACTGGAGACATGGGGAAGAGCGATGACATTGGAATCATAGGCATCGCGGATGTAATGACAGTCCACCGCAATATGTTTAGTGCGTTCATGATATACAGGATTCGCTGCAATTTGAATAGCACTAATGTTGTCACCATGGAGTGGTGTAGGCCGGGATTGAGAAACACCAAGTTCGGCAAGAAGACCCCGCAACCATACAACCTCTGAACAAACAGCGGACATAGCACGATACTCAGCCTCAGTGGAAGACTTAGAAACATAATCCTGCTTCTTACATTTCCAAGAAATGAGAGCATCACTTAGAAAAACACACCACCCAGTATTAGATCGACGAGAATCAAGACAGCCAGCCCAATCAGCATCACTATAAGCGGAGAGCTCAAGAGATGTCCCTCGAGGGAAAAATAAACCACGATGAGGAGTCCCAATAAGGTACCGAATAATACGACGAACAGCTCCCAAATGCAGATGACGAGGAGCATCCATAAATTTGCTGAAGGTATGCACGGCGAAGGAAATATCAAGACGTGTGATAGTGAGATAGATAAGACTTCCCACCAACCTCCGATAAATAGTAGGGTCCGAAAGCAGGTCGCCTTCATCTTTACGATATTTAACATTAAGCTCTAACGGAGTATCAACGGATGAGGCGTCAGATAAATTCGCCAATCCAATCAAGTCTTGAATATACCTATGTTGATTCACAAAAAAACCGTGCGGTGCTGTATGGACCTCTAAGCCAAGAAAATAAGTGAGTTGACCCAAATCTTTCATATGAAAAGCTGAGTGAAGATGCTGCTGAAGCTTTTTAATAAGGATGTGATCAGTCCCAGAAATAATATCATCCACATATACTAACAAACAAACGATCCCATCGTTACTCTTGTGAAGAAATAGTGATGCGTCATACTGACTCTGAGTAAAGGAAAAATCCAAAAGAGTGCGGCGGAACTTGTCAAACCATGCTCTAGGAGCCTGTCGAAGACCATATAAAGAGCGCCTGAGTTTACAAACAAAATCTGACGAAGGAAGAGACATACCAGATGGAAGTTTCATATAGATATCTTCCTTGAGGTCTCCGTGGAGGAACGCATTCTTCACATCCATTTGATGTAAAGACCATGATTGGGAAGCAGCAAGAGATAACAGAAGAGGAACAGTGGTCATCTTAGCTACCGGAGCAAAAGTCTCATCATAGTCTATTCCATACTCTTGGCGGTTACCCAAAGCAACAAGTCGAGCCTTATAGCGCTCAAGAGAACCATCAGAACGAAATTTGACTGAATAAACCCATTTACTCCCAATGGGTTTCACAGCAGGTGGACATGGACCACATGGTACAATATCCCAAGTATGATTCGCATCAAGAGCCTCAAGTTCTGCATTCATTGCCTGTTGCCAACACTCATGTTCTATAGCCTGTCTATAAGATGTAGGAATGAAGATCGAGTTAAGAGCAGCAGACATAGAGCTATGGGAAGAGAAACCATACTTATCTGGAGGACGAGGAACACGAGAGGTGCATCGAAGAGTGACAGGATGTGGGAGATCAGCTGGTGAAGAATCTGATGCCGTAGGTGGAGGATCAGGGAGGCTTAAGGAGAGAGATTGTTGAGAAGGAACCTCGGGAAAAGTGGCTGATGCGGCATGTCTGCGAGTGTAAACAAGGCCAGGCTTGTATCGAGAGAATTCTGTAGAGAAATCAGGCAATACAGAGAATACAGGAGGAGAGACGGCAAACTCTGAAGAAAAAAATGATTGTTTTTCAAAGAAAACAACATTACGGGAAATTCGAATCCGATGTGCCCCAGGATCATAACATACATATCCTTTCTGAGTTCCACCATAACCGAGAAAGGCACACTTGACAAATTGAGGTGTGAGCTTCGTTCTTTCATGCGGTGGTAAATGAACAAAACAAACACAACCAAAAGGACGAAGATGGGAATATGTGGGATGATGACCAAATAGCTTATAAAATGGGGAAACATTATCAATAGTGGGCGAAGGTAAACGATTTATGAGATGAACTGCGGTAGACAACGCTTCACACCAAAAACGAGAGGGAACAGAAGACTCAATCAGAAGAGCTCGAACAATGTCAAGAAGATGACGATTCTTGCGTTCTGCCACCCCATTCTGTTGAGGTGTAGATGGACAAGATCGCTGAGAAATAATCCCTTTGGATTGTAAAAAAGACTGAAACGCATTAGACATATACTCACCTCCAGAGTCAGATCGAAAGATTTTGATGGAAGATGAAAACTGATTGTCAATGAGAGCAAGGAACGACTGAAAAACAGAAAAAACCTCACTCTTTGCACGAAGAAAGTAAACCCATGTAAAGCGACTATAGTCATCAATAAAGGTAACAAAATATTTATAATGGGCATGAGATATAACAGGTGATAAACCCCATACATCACTATGAACAATATCAAAAATACGGGAAGCACGAGAGCCATAAGAAGGGAACGGTAAAACTTTGCTCTTAGCGAGTTTACATGATGCACAATCAAGTGAGATAGATAAAATCGAAGCATGATTTTTATTACCAAGCAAACTAGATTGTAACAAATGTTGTAATACACGAGAATTGGGATGCCCCAATAACTTATGCCAATAAGAAATATCAAAAGTAGCGGAATTACAAACAAAAGGAAAAGATGAAATAAGCTTCGGTGAAATGGGAAAGAGACGTCCCTCCTTAGGCCCCCTCATGATCGTCCTCCCGGACACCGGATCCTGCACAAGACAACCAGAAGAAGAAAAAGACACGGTGCAATTGTTATCAACAAGTTGGCCAACAGATATAAGATTAGTCGATAAACTAGGAGAGAGTAAAACATTAGGTAATTCTGGTGAGACATCACCCACAGCCGAAATAGGAAGAGTATTACCATCGGCAGTATTTATACGTAGAGGTCCAGTATATGGTCTAAGGTTACTAAGTAAGTGAGCATTATGAGTCATATGATTAGAAGCACCTGAGTCCAGTAACCAAGAAGGACCAGATGATGTTTTACCTGAGACACCTAAAGCAGACAAAGCAGAAATAACTATTTGTTGAATCATTTCAGGAGTAATGTTGTGTTGGGTAGAACTGGAAGATGGTGGAACTTGAGTGTGAGCAACAGGAGAAGCAAAACGTAATGCGAACGTGGCTGCAACAACATAACCCGGTCCAGTCTTGCATGGAGGACGGATAGGACACTCCTTGATGACATGGTCAGGCTTCTTGCAGTAATTACACATTTTTCGCGACACTGTTGAGCCATATGACCAAACCTCTTACAGCTGTAACACTGAACACCAGACATATCTCGATATTTGACTTTTCCGTAAGCAGCGTACGCAACAGGAATTGTTATTACTTGATTATGTTGTTGCTCCAATGAGGTACGAGTATTAAGTCGTTGCTCCTCCCGTAGTAATTCACCCAAACAGCCTTCCAAAGTAGGAAGTGATTCGCGATTCATCAGGCTAGAACGAATGGGCTCAAAATCACTTCGTAGTTTCATGAGAAATTGATCTCTTTTGGTGACCTCATGCACAGCCTGTACAGCCTCCAAACTGTTAGGGGAGACCAAAGCATAGATAATATCAGTGTACTCAGCCCAAATGTTAGAAAAACCAGAATAATAATCTTCAACAGATTTCGAGTTTTGAGTGAAATTTGCCAAGTCAAACTCCAACTGAAGCCGCCGAGCATTATTACTTTGAACGTAGATTTTCTTCAAGTACTCCCACATAGCACGGGATGTCTTATAAGGTCGGAGATTGAGAACAATTTGAGTGTCAACAGATCCAATTATCCAAGCCATAAGCTGCGAATCCTTTTTTTTCCAAACAATATACTTGTCCTTCTCCTTTTCTGAATCCGAAGGAGGAGTACTCCCGTCAATATGGCCCCATAGATCACCTTTCCCTTCAACCAATGACTGAAAATGAAATGCCCATGATGAGTAGTTCTTCCCGGTAAAGCGAATGCAAACAGAGTCAATTTTCTCAATGGACATGATGACCCGAGGATAAGACAACCAAGAAATTAATAGCAACCCAATTAAATAACCACTCAAAAACAAACAGCCCAAAGCAGGCCGAAAATCCAATTGATAATGGCCCAACAAAAACCAAGTAGGACCAATTAAAAGCCCAAGTGAAATGACAACCAATGAAACCCAGAACACAGCAACGACAAGTCCACGACCACGAACACAGAGCTCAACCCAGACGGCACGGAACAAGTCGGCAACCCACGATTGCGAGCTCTAAACCCACAAGAAAAAGCGACTGAACGAAGAGGAAGGTGCGGCACCTGCAGACTGTGACTAGACGAAGAGGGAAGGAACGGCACCGGCAAGAATCGACACGAACGGCAGTGACGAAGGGCTCCTTCGACCCAACCACAACGAAGCCCACCGTGAAGAAATCGAAAAACCCAATAATGCTAAGGCAGAAACGAAGAACACGGAGATGCTGCTACAATCAGTGAACTGAATCGCCGGAAAAGGAACGCCGACTGAGATAAAACCAAGAGACGGCGACTTTGAATCGCCGGAAAAGGAACGCCGACTGAGATAAAACCAAGAGACGGCGACAGGGAATCGTCAGTTGGCCGCCAAAAATAAAAAAAAAACCAAGAAGAGACGCCGTAATTGACCGAAAGAGGTTAGGGCTCTGATACCATGACAAATTCGATTTTGCTGAATTGAATTGAATAATCGTCTCGTATGTATTGCCTCTAATTTATAGGATATTACAATGTTATACAAGGAAAGATTATATTCTACATAATCAAAAGAAATCCCTAATTATATGGAAACAAAATAACGTGAATATCCTCTGATATTGAATATCGATTAAAACAACTAAAATGTTTTGAGAGAACTACTGAACCAATATTTTTCACAGGCACAAGTACGATCTTGTGCCACAAAGACATCAAACTTTTACAAGATTTATGACTTACTTCAAGGGTAAGATTGAAAACTTGTTCCTGATGCCTTCAAAATCCACATTGCCAGACAAACTATTTGAAGCTCATATCTCAGTTGGAAAATTGGGAAATAATAAATCTATAATGAGAGGTTTCTGATTTTGAAAATAAACAGAGATGCCCAGTTTTATGTAGATATTTTCCCTTCTCTGAAATGTTTGGGAACAAGCTAAAAACCGTAATTTTCAAAATATCAATGCTACTGTTCAAACTGAGGTTGAGGCATCATATCCCATGTTCATTGCCAACATAGAAAACCCACTTCCATCTCTCTCTCTCCAAGCACAAGTTACTCCCACGCTCTCTTCTCCAATCCAGAACCCCAGTCCCTACTGTAACAAATTACACGGTCTTCTCTTTCCAATTACAAACCCAAAACAAAACTCTGAACACCATCACAACCTCCACATATCCTTGTCCCAATACAAAGAAACAAACATATTAGGAAAGGAAGTTTAGGTGGAGTTTTGCAAGGGTTGGATTTAGATATGTAATTTGAAAGAGAAGACCGTATAATTTTTATTGTAGGGACTGGGTAACAGTGACCTAGAGGGTGGCCTTGTTTAGTATTTTTGAAGCAAGTGGATTCCAGTCTGCAAGTATCTTAAATACTTACTCAAACCTGGGTTCGGTTTGTTTTGTTTCACCATGTAAATATGATTAAAAATTTACAATTGAACACGTGTAAACTTTCTATCTATGCTGTAATTTTTTGTATTGTTTCCTTTATTTAAATATTCAAGTTAATTTATTTCCGATATAACCAAGACTCAAGACAAACAGCTTCTAAAAGCAGATATGTTTGCTTATCTATCTAGTTTAGCATAAACTATTTAAGAGAAAATTGTTCAGATATGTACCTAACCAATTCGAGGGTTCCCAAACAGACTCTCTAGGGTTGATTCTACAAAGCAAGCATAGCTCAAATCAAGCTTACCAATTCACCTAACGGAAGCCATAGTCAAACGTTCTTCTACGGCAATCTATCATCGAGTCTTTTTTTGCAATCTAATCTTAATTCCAAGACTATAGGACTTATACCCATCCCAAATTTTATGGAAAAGCTATTGTGAAGAGAGAAGATGTTGCAAGATGGACAGAAGACAAGCGTTATATTTTTACCTGAATAAAGTAACAAATAAAATAAAACTGGCCATGAATCTATCTGTGCAGTGAGACATGTTTAAACTTGTTTTTCCGAATTAAAAAAAAAAAAATGGAGAGAGAACAGGACTGGTTCTATTTATTTCTGAAGAGAAGATAGTGGCAAGATGAACAGAAGACAAATGGTCTATTACACCTGAATAAAGAAACAAATAAAACAATATTAGCCACAAATCTATCTGTGCAGCGAAACACGTTTTTCTGAATTACGAAAAAAGAGAACAGGACTCGTTCTACTTATTTCTGAACAAGGAAACATACAAAACTAGTATATCAAATTTTTCAATCAATTATTGCCCAAGTGCACATGCATAAAAAAACAGCTATGAATAATATCAGTCAACCAAAACACGTGTTGTCAGTTATGGAATTAAAATAAGTATGGCTACAAAACAGGCACATGTTCTTTTAGTTCTAATAAAGAAACATGAAAAAATAGCAATACACGAGACTGATTTAACCTTGAAAGGAAGATGACTGGAACAATAATGGAATGATATCCATTCAAAGTATCAGCAGCCATGGATGCATAGCTTTTCAACAGGATTGCACAAGAAATCTGATCATTTCTATCACCAGAATGCAGGGTTGCAGTATCTTCAATCAATTTCTGGGCTTGTGATGGAGCCGTGTGCTTCAAAACTATTGCACACGCACTCGCAAAAGCACGCTTTGATGCAGCACTTTTTTCCTCATTAACAACAGGAAGTAAAAGCTTCAGCAGCACATTTGTGAATGATTTGATGCTAACACCAACTTTCTGAACTAGCAAACTTATAAAATTTGCTACACCAACCCTGTGACAATGATAGTAAGATAAAAGCATCAACACTCATTTTTACATTTGACGTACTCTTTCAAGTCATAGAAATTATACATAAATATAAGATTTAAACAAAAGAAATTAAATTCCTACACCTCCATCTATTTCTGAACTACAATAATAGATTTTTTATATTTAAAGATTTTCAGTAAAGGGACCCAAGTACACACAAACATAACCCTAAAACAATTTTTCTCGCCTGAAAATTTAGTTTCAAATATTTCTAAACAATAAGTATCAAGTGATTACATTTCACCAGTGAATTATTGAACGGATAAATAGTTCTTTGATTAAGGCAAAACAGAATAACCAAGTACACACAAACATAACCTTAAAACAATTTATCTCGACTGAAAATTTAGTTTCAAATATTTCTAAACAAAAAGCATCAAGTGATTTCATTTCACCTGTGAATTATTGAACGGATAATTAGTTCTTTTATTAAGGCAAAACAGAATAACCAGGACACTAGAAGAGACTTGAGAGGAATTAAAAATAATTTAGAAAAAAAATAAAAAAGAGCTCCATATCCAGCATCTGAACTTTGTTAAGCTGTGGGACATCCAGATCTTCAGTAATCCCATACAAGGCATTCACTGTAGAGTGACAAGTTTGAGGCAAGAACAGAAGAGAACAGGCTGGGAAATAAAAGTATATTTGAAATTTCTTACATATAATCTTTAGGAAACAATTATGAGAAGAGTGTGTCATGCTCCTCCTCCTCAGACTGTTCTAGACTTCCAGTTTGTCAAAATTAAAGGAACGTGAAAAGGAGGGAAAAAAACAAGGGACTAATAAATAAAACATATGGAACATTACACAAATAAATTTGTTTTAAAATAACTAAGCATCTCAAACTATGTAGATTTATATATCTCCACGTATAAATATGTTAATAAATGCATATACATTTGGGGTCTTAACGGCAATCTAAGAACCCATATCATCCAGTCTAAACATGGGTTAACAGACCAGGTTCTGGTTCTAAGTTGTAATGATAGACATTGCAAATTCATAATGACCTCTATAGCATGGACACTTCAATTAGGGTCGCGTGTCAGTTTCCGTGTCCGACACGTGTCGACACTGCCACTTCTCGCACACTCTACCGTAATCAATTTGCTTTATATATTAGAAATATTGCATGTCCGTATCGGGCACGAGTCGATACTGACACTTCTCGGACACTCTAGTGTAATTATTTTTCTTTTTTATATTAGAAATATTATATATTGTTAGTTTAAAGTTATTAGCAAGTAACAAATAGGTAATCATGTTTAAAAGATTTCAACAAGAAAAATTGATAACAAAATTTATACTATATAAATGAATTATGAAAAATTTAATCAACATATCGATAACGTGTCGTGTCTGTACTTTTTTTAAAAATCGCGTGTTGACGTATCCGACACGTATCGTGTCGGACACACGTGTCCATGTCGGTGTATCATAGATAACGACAAATACCAATCACCTAGCTATAGAAAAGGAGGAATATGCTCAACAGCTGATTCCCTATTATTATATATTTCTCATTATATTACAGAAGTTCCAAAAATTATAGGTGACGACAGTCATAAGGTTCATATAGACTAGTATCAAGCATTTGAATAGAGCCAGAGGACCATGACACTCAACAACTGATTTCCACATCATCATCATTATATATATAACTGAACCACAAAAGTTCCACAAAAGTTTCCAATTTGGAAGATTACTATGGAATGAGAACCATAGATTTACCAAAGACACAACGATTAATGACGAACTCTAAGATCACAGAGCTAACCACCATCCTCATTCAATTAAGACAACAATTTTCTAAATGCTAAAACTTTGAAAAAACACCATCAGGATGCTTCAACAGAATATTCAATTTCTCATACCATGTGCATACTAATCTTTACCTGTGTTGTAGCAAAAGAATATTGCAGAAGCAAACAGAGAATATATCTTTTCATTCATATGCATTCTAATTCTTTAGTTATATTGCAGCAGAAAATAAACTAATAGAAAGCGTATACGAATCATTGATATGATGAAACATGCCCAGAAGAGTTAAAGATGTGCGCTATCTTGAATATGTCCAAATAACTTGGTAAATACAATATTAAATATAATTCAGTACATACCTGGTGTTTAAGCCAACACCAGAACGAACCAACTGAGCAAGACGAGGAACCAATAATTCTAGCGCAGGAGAATCAACAACCTCTATGCAGAACTCAAGAGTTTCCCACATTGGAGATCCTTTCGCAATAGAGATTCTCAAGTTTTCTAGTTTTTCTGCCTGTATCCCAGCGTTTGCTGCATGTAACTAATATAAAATGGAAACAAAACATTGATCACGTAGTAAGAAGAGTAATAAACAAAATTGAGACAGTAGCTACCAACTCACACAGAGATCATGACTGTTATGAAATAAAAAAATGACCATTACGACTAGAACCACAAAAATATTTAGAAAATAATATTTCTTATTATGAATGGTCATAAAATTCCCCATACCTCAACATAATTCATCCCTTGGTCTTCAAGGCTTGACAAACTTTCCAGCATACAACAAACAAGGTCTGGCAGATGTGGACGGACTGCAATGCCTGAACCCTGTAAATATGACAAGAGACAATTTAAGAAATCCACTTCACTATTAGAAAGAGGAAAATAACTACATGATAGTCGACATGAACCCAAAAGCACAACAGAACAATCATGAAATAAGAGGAAGAAATCCTACCTGATTGAAAAATAAAATAACCTAGCTGGCGTAGGGCATATTATACTACGCAAATGACATGAATATAATACATATATATAAAGAAAAAACTAAACTCAAAAACCAAATAGTTGTTATTAGCACAATGATAGGATAGCCACTAACTTTTAACTTAACAAGTTGAATATTCATTTTAAACGCTGGACATATTTACCTTTGCTAGCTTTGTAACCATTCCAATGGATGCCTTACGGATATTTTGAACTTTACTCATTATGCCTTCTGTTAGCAATAAAGGCAAAATCATATCCATTGTTTTTCTTGCCTCTGGCACTGGCGTAAGAGATACATCACATAACCTCCCAGTTAAGGAAGAAACACCACGGCATAATCTGTCACCAGCATTTCTAACGGTTTCCTTTATGTCATCCATGGCCCGAAAAGCAGCTGTCCAAATTCTCCTCAAATGCTTCTCAACCTATGATGCAAGTACATAAAATTCCATAAGAGAGTCCATAGCACGGGTGTTGCACCACAGAGACACTGTAAATAACTGAAACTAATATAAAATATAAACTTAAAAAAGAACAATTTGAATAATCAAGTAAACAAATCAATCATGCATGTACACTGTACTCACTCATAACCATGCAAAATCTGTTGTAAAAGAACAAGGTATCAGAAAAAAAGAATTGACTGCAAACAAAATGACAAAGCAATTCTTGCACACCACACACTTGTTGGATGCTTAGCACTCCATATGACCATGATATACTTGACAAATAAACTAAATTGTCATTCATTGATTGACACCTGTAAGATTTCATACACTCACATTTGCCATATTAGATTTTTATGATGATATCTTTGCATGACAGTCAATATATAAATTTACCAATATTTTAGTATCATGAACCATTATCATAAGTTGTGCTCTAAACTACTGCCCTTTTTCTTTTTTCCTTTTTCCACGGCGAACATTATAAGACTGTCAAAGTTTCAACAAGAAGCATCCCAAACAGATTATGTGCTTGATTAGCAAAAGCTTATAATTGATTATAAGCTCGTCAAACTCTATTTTTACCCACATGTTCCGTAAGATCCACAAATTTTACCTACTTTTACCCGCCTATCGTAAATAATTATAAGCATGCTCGTAGGCATTAAGTTCGCCATTCTATGAATTGTAATATCTAGTCATTGTAAAAGTTAGTAACCTCTTACAAGATAGTTAACTGGATTTTTATGAATATTTTGAAAGGTCAAAGGACTAAAAATTATAGCTAGCAGAGAGTAAAGGAACTAAGATTAGTGTGTCAATGTTTGGCTCATTTGGAAGCTTATAATTAATTGTGTAAACGGCTCAAGAAAAAAGTTAATTTGATCGAGCTAGACCGAGATTTAGCCATGTGAAGAAATTCATTGAAAACAAATAATTAAAATAATCCTTGGTATCTCGATAAACTTTTTGTGAACAAGTTTTGGCTTGGTTAAATTGTTGGTTGTGATAATTATTAGGTTATTTTATAATTCTAGTCTATTCTAATTAAGATTGAAATTAATAGAAACATAAAGAAATTGGTTCACATCCAAATTTTGGCCAATATCTTGTAATTAGTTAAATGGTGATGTTTTGTTTATTATTATAATCTAAACTTCATAAAGTTCAAGCTACATAGACCCTAGACATTAGAAATTCTTTCCTACTAACACTTTGTGACTTTAGGACTCATGATCTAAATCAATTACTCATCTAGCCTTAACCTTTATACATGATCTAAATCAATTACTCATATACATGCATGCAAGCCATCACTCTCCTGTTCGCACAAAAGCTTAAAATATAAGGCACACGGCTGGAACAAATAAATTTCAGAAGTAATTTTGAGCATTAGCATTGATCATCCCTCTCTGTCCGGTACAGGACTTCAATTTTTATTCAGTTAAATTTTAAAAAGATTAATGAGATGTTACTTGAAATTTTCATTACGTTTTTTTGGTTATGCTTATGATTGTAATTCATATGTTAATTTCCCAAGCCATTATGAATCTTACTAGTGTGATTGGACGGGGTTAATCATGCTAATGTTTAACAATATACAGACCTTCAGGTTTATGGGACTGCTAGTGTTCCCTTTAATTGGCCGTTGGTGCTAGAATTGTCGTTTGTGTGGTTTCGACGATTCTTAGAAATAGATGTTGGTGCAAACTTATTTTCATAAATTATATCAGTTTTCGTTAGTGGCATTTTGCAAGCACCTCATTGAGTATTTTTTATTCATCCCCTCCATCTTACAATTCTTCAGGAAATTAAAACCTTTGGAGCGGTGGTGGATGGAAGCTGACGGATGATCTTTGGAGGAGAGTTCACGACTGGAAGAATAATTTATTTTGAAGTAATTTTTTTATGCTTTCAGTAGAATAGGGCTGGATTCATGTTAGATTTGAATTTATTATGTTTTTGATAAATTTTATACTCGTAATCATTTTCTGAATATGTTTACGACATTTAATTCAAAGACACACTTCTGTTCCAGTTTCCTTTGTTTCAACCAGTGTGTTCGAAAAATCACCGAGAATTGTGTGGTATGAATTTTGCCATGATTCCATTGGGAGATTAAGCCCTACAAGTTATCTAACTCCTGGTTTTTGGATTCATGTGATTTCCGTATGGTATATTTTGAGTTATGGTCATTTTCATGAACTTCGATTGCTAGGTTCCAAGAACAGTGAGTCTGGACTTTGAAAAAAAAATAAATAAATAAAGTTCAAATAAGGTCGTCTCCTTATCAGAAGTTTGTATAATGGTGGACTGTCTAAAAAGGATTTTCAATTTCAGCGTGATTTTCAAGTTAATGATTTTATTATTTGAGTTCTGTAGCACTTCAACTTAGAAGAAGAAAAAAAAAACTTACTTTCCGCGCATAACATGTTTCTATTGTGACTAATAGATGTGTCTTAACAAGTATTAGAAGATGGAAAAGTATATTGGTAGCAGCTCAAATCGCTAGGATTCGGGGCGTTACACTTATAATCCACACCCTTCATAAAATCAACAACTTATATAATTCAATAAAAGCTTTGCCAAACATGCTCTATATTAAAATGAATGTCACACATTTCGTAGTTCTCACTTAGATATATAATCTACATCTTTTCCTTTCTTCTTTTCTGAGCCATGTATGGGGAGGAAGATGATCAAAGTTCCATAAAGGTGGGCCTGTGATTAGCTTTAATGCAAATTAAGAACTATACGCGTTCGTATAGAGTGGGATGATGATTCAGATCTATTAGGACTTGTGGGTTCATCTTAAAAAGTTAACCTTATTAGGAGAACTAGCTCAAATCCTTAAAATTGGTCTATATTTTTATCATTATTCGATGTGGAATTTTATCCCTTAACATGCATCTGCAAGATGGTGGCTCGTTTGAGCAAATCGATCTTAAAATCTAAGTCATGTTTTGAGTTTTAATCGGATCAAATTGTTCATTAGAGCTTAATGAGCTCTAATACCATGTTAAACCTTAGGGTCCATCTTAAAAGGTCAACTGTATTAAGAGAATTAACTCAAATTCTTATATATTAGCCTATGTTTTCATTTTTATTCGATGTAAAATTTTATCCCTTAACAAGACTATTGCAACATGGTTGATTTGATACACGGAAAAGAAGATGTCATTAAGCGAGAAATGGAAAAAAGCAAAAAAAAAAAATAATAATAATAAATAAGACGAACAGGCCTCCATCAGGTCTTTGCAATTTAGCTTTTAAATCTGATTTCCCATTGTTATCAGTTTAGGGTTATCTTGGTAAGCCATTTCTTAATTAACATAATCTTCTAGAATCATGGGCAAGTTATTTTTTGGTAATTCCAAGAAGGTTAAAATTGCAAGGTAGTCAATTTTATTAACTTCCGTATGCGATATAGTCCTATAAAAATAGGTAATGGGTGAGCGCATATAACTAGTAGATGAACACATTAAAAATATTACATTCATACACATGAATAAATATACATTCTTACTTGTATATAGAGATACGTGCAAACATGTGTGTATGTGATGCATTTATGCATATATGTGTGATTTTCATACATGCACACACCTATATATTCACAAATACATTCATCCATATGGATGCACAAATGTATGTCTAGCTATATGCATGAGCAAATGTCTGTGCATGTGTATTGATCTGTATGTCTGCATTTTAAAAAAATATTGCCGGTTATTGACATTGGTCTAAAGACGGCTATATTATGAGAAAACAGTAAGATATATCTAGTTAGTAACCTGATCAAATTTTCGTCCTTGGATTATATCTGCAAGAGCAAGACAAGAAGCCTCCCGAGAGCGCCAAAGCCTGGAACCACATTGTATCAAGAGATCATCAAAAATAAGGTCCAAATATTCATCAATGGTGCTCTTTGTATCTGCTACCAACGATTTCCATATGTGTGTCATCGCATCCTGATTCAACCAAGGTAAACGTTAGGCTGAAAATTTTCATATGATATATAAGCTCAATGTTCCACAAGACAGGAGGAAATTATAAAAGAGTAAGAAGAAAGGAAAGGTTGGAAGCACTGCCATGTTATCAGAAGCTGAGGATTTGTGCTGAACCGCATTATATAAAAGCTTACTGTTATAAAGGAGAAAAATATATTTATTTTCAACAAGCCCTCTCATGTTACATCAAAGGCCTGATGCAGCACAATTTTCTGGACATAGGAGATAGCAAGTTGAACTTCTTCATTTAACATGTTAAACTATTAGAGAGGGGATAAATTCATTTCAATTTTGCTTTCAACAATGGTAAGAATTTTTTCTGAAGTAAATTAGTAGTAAATAAAACATGAAACAGACGATAGTCAGTAACAACAAAGAGCCATGAGTATCACTCTACCTGGACATTTTTATCAGGATCATACTGATAGCGAACAAGTCTAGGTATCAATGCACGAAGGTAGGGTTGTAGAGCATCCCCAGCAAGCTTGGCTATCTTAGAAAAACCAAAAGCAGCACCTCTTTTGGAATTAAGAGAAGCCTGATAATTAGCTAAATCCATGAATTTATAAATTAAATCTGGTTGTCCCATCTCATTAGCTAAGTTGCAGAGCTCCTTGTAAGTGCTCAGTTTTCCTCCACTGGGACTTTCACCGAATGAACCCTCTTGGAACACTTCAGATTCCTCAACAAGCTGAAAATTTATCCAGACAAAGACACATTCAAATGAGGAAAAAAAAAAAAAAGCATTATGAAGATAAGAAACTACACAAAAGAACCAGGAAACTCCTGACCTTAACAGCCCTCTTCCTCTTCCCTGATCCAGTTAGAGTTCCAACAAGTGCATTAACTAGGTTTTTCTTCATTGAATCATCACCAAGTTCATACACAATACTAAGGCCCTGAGATGCTAGCTCTTGTGTAAGTTCATTCTGCTCACCAAGTAGATGTGAAAATGCTTCCTGCATGCATGTCAATGGTGTCATATGAGATTTTATGGCTAACGAAGGGAGTGTCTTCAATCACATTTTTGCTAAAAAATGTCATTCAAGGGGTATCAAGTGCCTTCAAAATTAGCAATTCGGATTTCTGCTGGTCTAGTCCTCGTTATGCATTTCAAAAATCAACCTTTCTTAAAAATTGCAACCTACACTTAAAAACTTTCAGAACCAGCCCTAAATTCTAAATCAAATCAAGCTATTCCTGTGACACCAATAAATATGACTATTCACACTCGGACAGCTGTTTCCAAGGGACCCCATATGTATCGCCGATAACTCAGAAAGAAAACGTAGGAATATGAATTTCCATTTTGCATATTTCAGTTTTAGTGTGGAGTATCATAATTTATTCACATCTCATAAGTCTGCAAAAGTCATTTCGTTTTCACAGTTACCCAGGAAAGGAAAAGAAAAGCAGAAATATATGTGAGGATTTTGAAGTGTTTAATCAACACTAACTGCTATCTTTTAGTGAGTCAGTGCAAAATGTTAGTTCACAATTTGCATAAATAGTTCAACAATGATAATCAGATACAGCTCAGAACTTCTCTTATCAAAATATGGATTGTACTAAGCAAAAACCTGGATATCTGGAAGCAATTGTTGGATAGTTGAGTGATGGCCACAATATACTGTTAGTGATAGTAGCCAAACAGTTCCAGCACAACGCTCCTCTTTTCTGTTACTGTATAATAGGACATCAAATAGCTTTCTGGTAATAGCATCCCTGACTGTAACGTGGTAATTTTCATTGCTATCAAAATCCATTGAGCAGCTACTTGATGGAGATGGGGACACTTCTCCCATAAGAAAGTTAGAACTCATAGACAGTGAAGTATAGTTAGTTTTGAGAATCATGTCGGTAGTCACAGGAACACCACCCCACAAAAACGAAAGGGCCTCGCCAGCAGCAAACAGGATATCTTCAACCTGTTCAAATATAGATGTAGGAAAAAGTAAATGAATGAAGTTTAAACTTTTAATTTTCTTCAATGCAACATAAAACTAAGGAAACAACTTGTTTCTACAAAACCTCATTTTTTAAGGGAGAGCAAGGAAAATGAAGTTTAAACTTTTATTTCTCTTCAATGCAACATAAAACTAAGGAAACAACTTGTTTCTACAAAACCTCATTTTTTAAGGAGAGCAATGAAAATGAAGTTTAAACTTTTGTTTCTCTTCAACGCAACATAAAACTAAGGAAACAACTTGTTTCTACAAAACCTCATTCGTTAAGGGAGAGCAAGGAAAATGAAGACGACAATGATATTCACAATTAGAGAAAAAGCTTTTCACTCACCTTTGACCGGCACAGAGAGAAAATTAGATCAAGGGCAATATTTAGATGTGACAATGATGATTCTTTCACGCTCATATGCCCCAAAGCAATAACAGTTACTTGGACAGCTTTTATATCATCACTAAGGAGCAGCTTGCTTAATTTTTCTTGCAAGAGAGTCCAAATCGAAACTGCAGTTTGAAAATGACTAAAAATCATATCATTCCCGAATCAACTTGTATTGCCACAGAAGCTAACGAAACTTGCATCATCTCACGTGTTTTCAACGGTTATATAATGATTTCACCTGAAGTAGATCCATCAAGAAGCGGAGGCAGTGGAATGCAGAGTCCAATATGACCCAGGGATTGCATTGCCACGGAAGCTAATGTAGCGGTCTCTGAAGTAACGACGTCAACCAAACATTTTAAAATATATTGAAGCTGGGACTCTGAGATCTGTTAAAAAGTGTAGGATATAAACAAGGTAAATCATGTAGAAAATTTTTAATTTCAAGCACAAAATCTTTTTGTTTTGTAAATTAGTGGGTAAGAATGAATTTAATACAAAAGCACAACATGCAGTTCTGTACGAAATCATCCTCCTTATAATCACCAAATTCATAGAGTACAAAACACCTATTGAAGAATCAACGCACTCAAATATAAGCAAAACTGATTCGGGGCAGTGACATCCAGATCAGTTGCCTCTGACTAAATTAAAAATATAGTACTTAAATTTTGATTTTATCTGTCGCACGCACTTAGAGAACTACCTATAAACACATTCATATATATCATAAATAGTACTGATAATATTAATGCATCAATAAACAAATTTTCAATTTTTTCATTTATAAAAGAAAAATGCTTACAGCAGTTGTTGTCAACATGCAATTTGCAGTAACATATCCTAAAGCACAAAGAAGTCCATGCTGCATTTCAAACCTAAAGATGGCCAAAGATCAGTGTCATGGCAAGAGATGATAACAGAAACAGTACAAAACTCTTATTACACTACTAAGCCCTGTTTGGGCTCCATTAAAAAGAGATTTTGGAGGAAAATGTGTTTTGGTATAGTGATTTTTCGGAGAACGTGTGGTTAGAAAAATAAGGTAAAGTTTTGGGTTTACATATAACATTATTTTATACAGTTGAAAATGAGTTTTGGAAAAATACATCTTTGGAAATATGGAGCCCAAACAGAGGCTAAATTTTTAAGTCTAAAGAACAAACCTTAATTTCTGTGTTCCAGCAATTGAAGAAACTAACTCATCCGTAAGTTGAGATAAAGCAGGGATGGGAAGCACAGCAGAAGCTATTCCAAGTAAACGTGCTACAGATTCACGAGTACTGAAATCTAGGTGACCCAAAAATTGTTTAAGCCACAAAACTTTTTCTGAATAACGAGAAGCGATCATCTATCATCCAAAAGCAAAAATCAAAAATGAGGATTCCCGAAAAATTAAGGAATGCAAACCACAAAGAAAGAAGGCAGAAACTCTATCTTTCATCTTTCATCAAAACCCATGAAATCTACCTGGGGAAAATGGGATCCAACTGTAATTAGTGCCTTGGAAGCAGATGCATGCAACTCAACAGAACCTTCATATGCCATAGCATGTTCCAAAAGTAAACACAGTCTTTCAACCCAATGTGGAAACTCAGAGTCTTCATCCAAGTTGGTCTCAAAGCATTTCAACAAAAATTTGATCATAGCCTCATAAGTCTTAGATGGGAAAAGAAGCTTTAAATCTCCCATTTGACTAATATCAGAGACAGCTGGCTGCTGTTCAAGAATATAACCAAGCATGTCTGCAAGTTTTGGATACTTGATAGGGATGCTTTTTGCCAAAGTTTTTTTCTGATCTTCACCAGGAAACAAACCTTCTAATGCCATTTCCCTGCACACCCAAAGAGTTATGATCATTTTCAAGAAAACACTATAAAACAGAAAAGAAAAGTGTAACTCCGGAATAACAACCAGCACAAAAAGTTCTGCAGACACAATGGGCAGGAACTGTAAAATAGACTGTCAAGAGATATTTCTATTCATTCACAATTCTGATATGTACCCTTCTCTCTCTCTTGTTTCCTTTTGGCCCGTGCGGGATAAAAGTATAGGAGCATAATTTATGTATGTCAAATCAGGATCGCAAAACTAAATAGAAAAATTATTTTTCAATAACACTATGAGACACCCCTCTTGTTGTACAAGAAATACACAACGATTAGCATGTTATGATTCTGATGTTCTCCCACCCTAAACCAAAACTTAAATTGTGTTAAAAGAATTTCCCTGAGTTTCTTAGTCGATAAAAGATTAACTAGGAAAAAGCACATAGATGAAATAAAATTCAGCAAGCCATTCCTTTTGCTTTATCAAAATCTAAATAAAAGAAAAAAATGTGCAGCTGTAACTTGTACTTTTGACCAAAAAGCAAAGTAACCCAAGAACTGCAAATAACAATCAGCTGCGACTTTAAGGAGATGTTTTCAAGCTGCAAAATGCTCATGACTCAAAAAAAAAATTCAAATAATGAACGAGTTCTGCCTACGTTGAAATTACTAAGTATTTCTGCTGCCTAGACTTGTTGAACCTGCAGCAATGCCGATGCCAGGGAGTAAGAACTTACAATATAAGAGCAGGTGAATATCTAGAATTGTTGGGACAACAGAGTCATTTATATTTTACATGGTTTATCATAAAAGCAGAGGACAAATATCACCATTCTGATTCTTAATGCCATTTATAAGAGAATATAACTATAACCATGTAAAACATTCGGCAAAAAGTGCTGAAAAACAAAGGACGCGATAATTCCTAATGTGAAGGACAATCAATTTCCAGAGTCATCTACTTATGTTATATCAGAATACATATATACTTGCCATACCCAATATAATAAGTAGTAGTTAAACAACGACCTAACCCTAAATCTGAAGGAACCCACAAATTGCAATCACTTGCTAATCCTTGAAGATAATAACTACCTGATGTCCAATTTTAAATCTGCAGCTCCAAGCATGCAAATAAATCGGCTAGGACAATGATTCAAGTCAAACAAGGACGTCGCCCATCTCAAAGCACAAAAACGAACTTCACTTTGCTCCTTGTGTTTAAAAGGATGAAAGATGTTAGTATGTTCAGGAAATGTTAATATAGTAAACGAGTCAATTGAAAACCTCATATTTGATTATTAAGACATGTGAAACCAATTAAGAAGAAAGCAGAAAAGCCTTAGAGCACATGTTAACAAGCGCATAAGTGTATACCATTTGAGAATTTTTCAACAGAAGCAATTCCAAATCCTTTAACACCTTTGAAGGTGCATCCTGAGACTCAAAGCAAGTGACCATCAGAATAGAAGTCAAAATACAGAATCACGATTAATTTAACACTTGATATATGTAATACCTTGTATGCAATAGCAAGAGAATTTGTTGCTTCTTGAACAATCAGGCGGAGAAACTGTGCCTCAAACTTCAGAGCATCAAAAAGCCGAACAGCCATATCAACTTTATCTCTAACGGGGTGAGCACCACCAGAAACATCATATAAGTGATAAAAATAGACAATGGGACAGCAGACTAGTAATGATAAGCCGTAAAATGTTACCTAAAAAGTTGAGGCATACGCTGTGCAAGCAATCCAATTGCTTGAAAACAGAAAGTTTTAGTCTCCCTAGCAATAGCATCTGGACAAATAAATGGAGACTGGGATGAATGTGACAGATTGGTAAACATGTCATTCTAATCCTCCGTGTATGACAGTGTTAAGCTAGCGAGTTGCATGATAAACACACCTGATTCTGGCGAGTAATTATCTAAAGTTTTCAGAATTCCAGTCAGTATAAGAGGGCCCATGAGCTTCAATTGATCCATTCTAGCCTGCGAATGTATCATAAAACGAACACTGAGAAAAGCATTAAACTAACCATCCACTATAATTCACTGACAGGAAAAAACAAGTTTACTCGTGAGTACAACAAATACAAATATCAGAAGGAAAAAGTTGCATTTGTGAGAATTCAATGAAATAAGTTAGCTATGGAAAAACAGAAACATATAACTGTTCCATTGACTACTATTATGGAGTGTAGGTAAATACACATATAAAGGTGATATATTCTTTTAGTAATCACCAAAGACAGAGACATATAATCATCTTTTGGAGTGAGGCTCATAGTGCACGACATACATATACCATTTTACACACAGAATTTACTCAAATAAATAAATAAATAAATAATTGATAGGTAATTTTATTAATCAAAATAGAATACACGGGAAGTGTATTATCAATTTAAACAAGAAAGCAACAACATAAAATAAGGCAGCCCTTCTATAGGATTAGTAGCCGCGGCATTAAACCAAGTATATAAAGTCAAATAAAACAGTTCTCTAATTTGCATTGTCGTTCGTGTTTGGTCTCTCTCCACACACACTAAACAATGCATTCAGGGATAAGATCTCATACAAGCTTGCTATCCTTATCAAGAATTTTTCTCCTCCATGCCCGCAACACGTCCACTATATGCCTAGGCAACACTCAAATCCATGTGTTGAGAAGCTAGAATATCGTTCCACAGCCAACGAACACCATCACAATGAATGAACAAACGGTCAATCGTCTCCCTATCCCTCTTACACATATAACACCACTCAGTTACATAAAAACTTTTTCTTCGAAGATTATCCACCGTTAACATCAGCCCCTTCACAACCATCCACGGTAAAAAAATGCCACCCGTGGAGGCAATTTACATTGTCAGGCCATCTTCCAGAGGAATGAACTTTCAACATGTCCCAAAAGGGATCTAAAATAAGTGCAAACTGAAAAAATACCATCTCGTGCCCACCTCCACCTTCTATGATCATCCTCTCCTACCTGGATTTGCACCTAATGCAAGGAGGTCAAGAACAACTCATAATCATCAAATTCCTAATCCTATAAACCCCTCCCAAAAATAATATTCCAACTGTAACTCACATTGTGAATGTCTAATACAGTATGCACCATAGCAGAAAGCACCAGAGCAAAGCGATACAAGGAAAGAAACCTTGCTTTTAGTTGTTGATCTCCGCACCAACAATCATCCCAAAATTTGATATTATTATAATTCCCCATCGTAAAAGTCAATCTATCCCGAAAGTCACTCCATCCTCGTTGGATATACCTCCACAAACTCACCCCATAAGAACCACTAACCTCGACCAAGCACCAACCCCCTCCATCACACAATACTTCACCCTATGATTTCTCGCCAAAAACTCTCCCTCTCCACTCCAAATCGCCATAGCCACTTGCCCAATAATGCCTTATTAAACAAAATAAGGCTCCTCAATCCAAGGCTCCTCATCCTTATAGGAAAGCAAACTACACCCCAATTAACCAAATGAACTTTCCTTCCCTCCCCCAACCCTGCCCAAAAAAATTCCCTTTGAATCCTCTCTAATCTATTTGCCAATGCAACAGGAATAGGAAACAATGACAAAAAATATGTAGGAAGATTAGAGATGGTGGATTTAATGAGAGTAAGTCGGCCTCCCTTTGATAGGTACATACGCTTCCACCCCGTTAACCTCCTCTCCACCCTTTCCATAATGCCATTCCAAATATGTAAACTTCTAAACTTTATCGCTAAAGGGAGCCCTAGATATGATATAGGCGACTGCGCAACCCTACAATCCAATATATCAGCCAACTCCTCTACGTTAGTAACCTCTCCTACCGGTCTAGCCTCAGATTTCGCCACATTTATCTTCAATCCAAACATTGCTTCAAAGCATAGAAGCAAACGGCACAAGCGTATTATCTACAAATAACAAAGGGGGCACTTGCACTTGACCAACCGTAAAGCCCCTTATCAAATCCTCTCCCACACTTTCTCCAGCATCCTATTGAAAACCTCCATTACAATAACAAATAGCAATGAAGACAAAGAATCCCCTTGCCTCAAGCCTCTACTGCTCCGAAAATAACCCTCAAGTGTATCGTTGACCAAAACTGAAACAAAACAGTAGAGATACAAAACTGAATCCGCTTAGACCATTTATCCCAAAAGCCACATCGCCTAAGCATGTACAAAAAGAACCAAAAGTTCACGTGATCATAAGACTTCTGAACATCGAGCTTACATAGCATCCCTGGAACCCCCAGGCGCAATCTCGAGTTAATGCATTCATTCCCTATAAGTACAGAATTTAAAATCTGATGTAATTTCACAAAAGCATTCTAAAACTTAGACACAACTTTCACCTCCTTTAATCTATTTGTCAAAACTTTCACAATAATCTTGTGCACCCCACTGACTAAGATAATAGAGCGAAAATCCTTTCGTTCCCGATTTCTTGGGAATCAACACAAGAATTGTCGCATTAGAATTTCTCAAGAACCTGCCACACTCAAAAAAAAAAATAAGAACATCCATAATGTTCGGTCACACCACCTCCCAACGCTCATAAAATGAGAACGAGAAACCATCTGGTCCTGATGCCTTATCATCATTCATGCTAGACACCACCTCCTTAATTTCATCCACCCCAAATAGTCTCTCTAGCCAACTAGCATCCTCTTTCGTGATAGTAGAAAAATCCAATCTCTCTAACTTCGGCCCCCACTCAAACTGCTCCTGGTGTCTTATCATCATTCATACTAAACACCACCTCTTTAATTTTATCCACCCCAAATTGTCTCTCTTAACCAACTAGTATCATCCGTGATAGTAGAAAAATCCAATCCCTCTTAACTTTTGCCCCCACTCAAACTGCTCCAAATAGAGAATCTCACCATTAGGGTCCCAATGTCCTGTGGGTCCTCAGAGGTAACCCCATCTATCTCCACCAATGTGATAGAATAAAATAAAATATAGTTTTTCTGAAAAAATAAAAATAAAACTTCAAACCTGTAGATTTTTTAGCCTCTGATTGTCTCCCTTTAAAACAAAACCCTTTAACTGAGTAGTGAAAAATTAAAAAAACTCTTAAAAAATTATCCATATAACTTTAAAAATTATATTCAAATTCTACAATCGTAATCATTCATGAATTAGTAATAATCCATGGATAGTTAATAGATCACTGTTTCAATCAAATATTATATGATAAATCAAGGCTTTTGAGAACCATAAGATGATGATTGGGAGTCCTAAGCGAAAGTTTGTGAGTAGTAGTATAGATGTCTTGAAACCAATGATAAAGAGAAGTAGGTACAAGATAGCTGAGCAGTGAAAAAAGAGAATTAGAATCTAAACCACATAAGTGTCTTTAAGCATGTAAACCAGAGAATTCTATTTCATAGCAACAACATCGCAAAAAAATAAAAAGGATAGAAATATGATTTCAACGAATTATTTTAAGGAAGACATAGCATGGATCTTGAATATGTGTCAAACTCTACTAGTGGTCTTAAAAGTGATAAGAGGTTGACGACGATAAAAATGAGAGATGCAACGGGTCGTTAATAGCCATACACCTAGTATTCTAACATATATGGGTGAATTTTCCCATAATAGTTTTATTAATTATAAAATTTGTTTATTAGTACTTTTTGTGAGTGAATGTGTCAGATTTTTAGCCTATAAATTACATACTATAATAACCTAGTAACACGTTAGCTAGTTTAAGAAACAAATACATATATCGAGTTCTCGAATGGAATGGGTTGGAATGTAGGCACTAGGCACGTGACAAACTATTCAAGATCCCACTAACACAGGGGTTACTTGAGACAAGCCAATATCATAAAACATTATAAGAACCTAGAACGAGAGAGTTTAGCCCCTCCTTGACAACCATTATTTAAAAACTCTTTTTTCTACATACTCATTTTCAACCACACATTCATACAATAAAAAAATTTGCACATAAACCCAAAATTCTTTCCTACTTTTTAACCACGCACTCTCTTAAAAATCACTATTTAAAACATTGTTTTTCCCAAATAAATTCCATCAAACAAGGGCTTAATAAAATAGTTAAGAGTGTTATTACTACAATTGTTTTCTGTTTTAGAATACAGGGTGACACTACAAGGCTGTGCTCCAATTCTGAACAACCAAATACAAAATTTATATTCCACTGGAAGCTTTTGGTGGGTGAAATTTCTGTTCAAAATAAACTACAAGGCATAAGCTACTTACATGTTTAAAGACCCATACAGTAAACTCCATCCCCGACTGCTTCAACCTGGAGGTGGTATCAGTTCCTGAAAGGAAGAGGTAAGAAGATTTAACCAGATTTTCAGTTCAAGAAGTGAAAGATTTAGCCTATGTTTGGCCTCTATTTTTCAAAACTCATTTTCAACCACATTTTCCCTAAAATAATTTTACACGTAAACCCAAAACCTTTCCTTATTTTTTGACCACATGTTCTCCAAAAAAATCACTATTCCAAAGTACATTTTCATCTAAAAATGGGGCTCAAACATGGGGTTAAGTTTTAAGAAACCAGAGAAGGGTAAATTTTGATGTCAAACTAAATGATATTAAAAATAAACTGTGTTTTTACAAATTTCCAATGCTTCATTACAATTTCATTCAGGCAGTAGAATATGCACTACTTTCATAGCTACTGACAACAAAAAAGGAATCAAATTTAAGCCATTTTCAAATCCAGGGAAATGAGATCCAGCCACAAGATATAACTACGCTGTATTGCTACACTAATAGGTCATGCGAGGTTTACAGTTGCCAAAACAGCCAAGAATCAAGCTGATTTTCCTTTACATAAAGTAGTTTCTCAACCCTGAGTTCATTTTCTAAATTCAATCCACAGCAACTGAAAACTAATATTCACCTCCTTTCACCTGTGGTCTAGATGTCTCTAATAAATGACATCATTCAGTTTTTATTTCTAAAACGCTACATTAAGGATGCGTTTGATTGCGAGTATGAAATTTGCATGGAAATAAAATAAATTCTGGGCAATTCAATTGCCTATTTATTATTTGTATGGAATTTATTAATTAAATGTGTTTGATTGATTTAGTTTCAACTTAGACAATATTATACTTGTTCATTTTTTATTGGTGGATAGATAAGTGAGAGAGAGATAGAGAGAGAGTGGATTACCTAGAAAATAAAATTCCTTGTTTTTAAGGAAAATATAGTCACGTGACCAAAAGTAGAAAAATATTTTCGGTGGAAAAATTTGTCAATCAAATGCACCCTAAGTGAAAACAGCGAGAAGAATGAAACAACACTGGCTACTCTATTAACATAATTCATCACAATGAAACCAAAATGCAAACCTAAAATAGTGTCTGTAATTGCACTAAAAGTCTAAAACCCAAACACAAAGAGGTACATTTGACTTGGATGTTGAGGTAGTAAAATCCAAATGAAAAGAGGTACGTTATCTTAACGTGCTCTGTGTGTGGGGGAGCTCTTGTCAATATTCAACTTCTGAAATTGAACTTGAATTGATGCTTTAGTGTCCACTATCTTGTTGGAAAGAAAAAGACGATCATCCAAAGTGCACTTCTTCAATGCATATGAAAGTACAAGAGTACGATGCAGAATATTGCTCTAAAAAAAGTCCAAAAGTTATATGATTTTGTGGATCTGAGACCAATTTTAAAATGAAACCAAGTCATTTTTTTATTGTATGAGCAGTTGGAGTTTCAAATTTAGTCAAGGGTATTAAAGCCTTGTGATAATTGTTCTCATTTAACTGTAGTTATGTAGTTGACTGGCTTAGGAATAATCTCAGTTAGCCTAGAATAATATACTGGTCAATATTCTACATCCTTTATTTTCATGTTTAGAGTCCTAAAAATCTTTAGAGCCAATAAATACTCATGTAATCCTTTATTTTCACTAAAGTTGAACATTACCAGAATTTGAAATTGCGTAATGTTTCTCCTTTTTTTTTTAGTTCTTGACTTCTCTCTTCTTCTTTTTTTTTGATAGGTAATCAAATTATATTATAAATCAAAATCAAAAGATAATACACAAGGAGTGCATTATCAGTTTAAACAAGATAGAAACACTAAAAAGTTAGGCAACCCTTCTATCGAACTAATAGTTGCAGCCTTAAACCAACTATACAAAGTTAGGTAAAAAAATTCTCTAAATTGCTCTGTCGTCCGTGTTTTATCTTCAAAGCACCGGTCGTTCCTTTCTCTCCATACGCACCAAACAATGCATCCTGGAATGAGCTCCCACAC
>CAIGRF010417223.1:0-34027 GCA_903798235.1 Fraxinus ornus | reverse complement strand
TACTATTTATAAATTTGTCAATTTGTTTTGCAGGATGTACATGGAGCTTTCGCTCGAGTACATCTACAAAAATTTGTCCGGAATATCTAAATCCATGACCGTGTACACCGCAATTGGCCAGTGCGAACAAATTTGAGAAAAAATGGTGACGTGCGTCATTTCAGCGTCGGGTGGTCAGCCTACGTTAGAGAAAAACAACTTCAAATTGGTGACACGTGTGCATTCGAGCTTGTGAACAATGATAGTACAAAGTCTGTCCCACCACTGGAAGTTGGACGCTTACATGAATTGTATATTTTCCCTCTGTTACGTTTCAATTTTAGTTATTATCAAGCATTAAATTTTTCTTTGCTTTATTTACACACCACTGATAAAAGCATGCTCAATAACTTCCTTTTTCTAAAAACTATATTTCCTTAACTGTCCAAAAATTATAGCAGTCGGAGCTAATTAGAATTGTACAATGTGAATACTTTTTTTAGCCTACATGACTAATGAAAATATTGCAATACCTTTTTCGTAAAAATTTAAAACCCTCCTAATGTCATCACATAAAGTATACCATAAAATCAATTTTGCAATATAACTAAGATTAGAAACATTACCAAAATAACTACAATACTGTTTCACTTGTACATGGATACTAAAATCTATCTTTCGGTACTTCATTGATGTTTATTTCATTAAACTTTTAAAATCACGCTATTAAATAACCAATTACACTGGTCGCATGTGCATTGCACGTGCGTCTAACTAGTTAATGAATAAATATGTCACTTGTCAAACACCATTTTATGAAGAAAAAAATTGTGAATTTATTTCTGATATCGAATATCTAGAGCTTGTGTGAGCCTATTTTTTTTTCTCAAGATATATTTGATGGAAAATGTGTGGTTAAGAAATAAAGAAATTTTTTGAGTTTGTATATAATATTATTTTATTGAAAATAAGAGAGAATAATGTATTTTAGAAATAATGAAATGAAACAATAGCCTAATATGTTGTATTGGGTTTAATTTAAAGAAGGTATAGTGCAATTTTAGTTTTTACCTGTCCCTCCTAACAAAACCAGTGTTTCTTTTTGTACAACAGTATTTTCTTCCCCAAATTCTGCACTCAGCAAGAGAATCCAATCCCTTAGCAGATTTTCCGATTTTCTCTATGATTTTAACCTAATTGTTTCTCCTTTTGGTCGCAGAAAGATAAAAACTCACAAATACACAGAATTATCACTAACTGTACATACATATACATACAGCTCTATAAAGGTTGCTTTTTTGGCTATGGAAGGAGGAGGCGTTGTGGAGAAAAGAGAGAGGCACAATCGAAAAAGACAGCGTTTGACGTGGGACGTTGCTCCTCCGCCGTCTGAACAGGCAGAGATGGTTGCGAATTACAATTTTTTTTTCCTCTCTTGGAACAATTCTTTCAAGGGGAAAAAAATAGTCTGACGCTTGGCTTGGCTGAATTCTTTTGTAGGTTAATGAAAGAAACGATGAGGATTTTGAGGCTGGACCATGCCTGGCTCCGGTGTTGCGTCGACACGTTTCGCCTCCGAGGAGGGATGACGATCGTGAGGGGCATTACGTGTTTAGCTTGGGCGAGAATCTCACCCCGAGATGTAATTTTTTATTTCAATTTATATTAAAATTCTGATTAGGTTTATGCATTTTTTATGCCATGAAATAGAGTTTCTTGCTATTTTGCTCTTCTGAAACATGTGAACTGAATGTTGTGGATAGAAATGTCTGGAATTTTGCATAGTGCTTGTGCTATCACCCTTCGTTGATGTAATTGTTTATTGAGATTTTAATTGCTTTAGGAAATAGTTGTGTGTTGCTGAGTTGAAACTAGGTGACTGTAAATTTGTTGCGAAGCTCTAAAACCTTTGCTTTCCGGGCATCTAATTTTTTTACTATAACTGTTCAAGGATCATAAACATTGAAGGAAAACGAGATAAAACAAAGAGTTTTTTACTGCCTCATAACGCATAATTATTCAACATCTAAAATTTGTTAAAAGTAAAAGGAAGGTAACTGATTGAAGTTTTATAGCATGATTTGGTTATATTATTATTTGATTAGTGTGGATAAGGTTTTTGGTTGATAACCCTTTGAAGTCAGAGTCTTGCCGGTGCTTAGTTGAGACTTTCAACTTTTGCCTTGTCTTTTTTTTCTGCAGATAAGATACTCAGCAAGATAGGTGAAGGTTAGCTGTAACGTGCTGATAGCAAAACCTTATACTTTATCATATTCTTGTATAAATCAGCAAATTGCTAGTGCTGTAGGAACATTTGGCCGAGTATTGGAATGTTGGGATCGTCAAACACGAGACTATGTTGCAATCAAAGTTATCAGAAGCATTCAGAAGTATCGTGATGCAGCAATGATCGAGATTGATGTACTTCAGCGTCTTGCCAAGAATGATGAAGGCAATTCAGGGTATACTTCTTCTAGATGTCTGATTTATCATGGCTCCACGTCAAATTTACTGGTTTTATTTATTTCACCTTTTGGCAGCTGTGTGAAGATGCTAAATTGGTTTGATTATCGCAATCATATATGTATAGTAAGTATTCCAACGAAATTCCTCGTCCATGTTCATTTTTCTTGTGCTCTCTTCGAACATTCTCCACTTTAAATAGTGATACGTAGCACTACTCATTGGTTATGCAGCAATATGCATGCCCTCTGTGGATAAATGTATAGTTTGTGGTAGCTTAAGCTGAATTTTTTCGGTATGGACTCCATCATATCACTGAAAACTTGACAAAGAACTTCCTTTGAATGCCTTTTAATGTTGTTACCAGGTGTTTGAGAAGCTTGGACCAAGTTTATATCATATTCTAAAGAGAAATAAATACACCTCATTTCCTGTGGATCTTGTTCGAGAGTTTGGCCGCCAGCTTTTGGAATCTGTAGCATGTCTGTGTATTGTCATTGGCTTTGCTTCATATTTATTTGTTTTGTTTACCAGTTACCATATGTCCGTGGCCCTTTCCTACTTCCGGGATCTTGCTCTATTTTTAATGGGTCATTGTTTTAATTTTTGTGTTATGATTTCATTTTACTCAACAGATATGCATGATTCACGGTTAATCCACACCGATTTGAAGCCAGAAAATATACTTCTTGAATCTTCTAAACTTGTAAAGCTTCCTGGCTGCAAGGTACTTTGGCCTTCTACAGTTGGAAAACCATTATATAATTAGGCAAAGACTCAATCAATGTTTTTTGTATAATATTTTTGGATGGTACAGAAGATATCAGATGAAACAAATTTCAAGTACTTGCCAAAGTCAAGTGCCATTAAGCTGATTGATTTTGGTAGTACTGCATATGGTAATCAGATTCATAGCTCCATTGTCTCTACAAGGCATTACAGGGCACCTGAGGTCATTCTAGGTAACTAGTTACTGCTGTCAGAGAGATTGACATTTCTTCTATTCATCTTAATTTACTCAAAACGTCCATTCGGTCTGACCACACTAGTGATTTTCCACCTTTTCATCTGGAGATGAAAGAAAGTACAATCCATATTGAGGCCATGAGAGCAACTTCAGTGATGTATCAAAATCCCTAGAGATGAGAAATTGATTTTCTGCTGAACATTGTGGAACTGCTGAGTCAATTCACGTCATATGTGCTTATAAACATTTTATTTTATTCATTAAATATTTCAGATGTCACAGTCTCATGCTGAGCCACCATGTTCATAAATTACTATTTAGCCAGGGGTATATACAAGCCCTTAAATTTTCATTATTCAAATGAATATTGTTGATAAATGAAACATAAGTTTATTAACGGTCGAGACGTCCAAAACTATTTCTTGTGCTGGCATATTGAAGAAAAATACACATTCAGTGTGGTGGTGTTCATATCTTCTTCGACACGGGTATATACTACCATAGTGATGCAGCACTTCCCTTTATATGAAAATTAAGAATTTATTAAGTCTACAAGTACAATAATCACCTACTCTCTCTATTCTTGGGGAAGCTGTTTAGGGTAGGTAGGAGGTACCATCTGTACCTCCCTTTATTCTGAACTAGTGAGAACTTAGGTGATTTCATGTAAGTATTAAATTTATTACCAAATCCCCAAGCAACGTGCATAAATACCCTTGTATGACAACGAAAAAAGAAATCTTGTCATGCTTTGTTCACATGGAGATTTTGATTACAAAATATAAGTGGCTCTTCGAAACAGATTAGGAATATAAACGAGTCATCCGTTATGTTTTATCTGAAATTTATTATCTTAGAGAACTGCTGCTAACTTCCTTCTGTATGAACATTTCTCACAGGTTTAGGATGGACATACCCTTGTGATATTTGGAGCATTGGCTGCGTACTTGTAGAACTTTGCACGGTTAGATGTCCTTGCTCTTCTGTTTCCTTATTATTCTTCTTCCATTTAGCATAGCTGGTGCATGGAAGTTTTCCAATATTTTAAAATTGAAATTGTTCCAGGGAGAGGTACTTTTTCACACACACGAGAACTTGGAACATTTGGCTATGATGGAGAGGGTATTGGGACCTCTGCCGGAGCATATGATTCGGAGAGCAAAGTAAGTTTTCTGAACATGTTATCGTGTTTTGCCCCCCACCCCACCCCTGTGCTGCTGCTGTTTTCTGGTGGGGACATGGGTTGTGTCTATTGACAATGACGCCACTTCATTGTAGTCACTAGCCCCCACCCTCAAGAGAAGGGAAAACAAACTCAACAACACGTCACACACACACACACGGAATTACACCTAAAAAGATGAAAGAGATGAGTTGATATGATTTCGGTTGCTTTATTGTAGCCGAGGAGCAGAAAAGTATTTCAAGCAATCACGACTGAACTGGCCTGAAGGAGCAGTTTCTAGGGACAGTATACAAGCAGTGAGGAAGCTAGACCAGCTGAAGGTTGCATATTTTCTATCATCTCCCAGTTCCTGTATTTTACTATAATTTGTGCATGGCTTACTCATCTTTCTGTGTTTCCCTTTTCTTTCTACGTCCTCTCTATGGTGGATTTTATTTTTATTTTTTCCTCTTAAAGAGCATGATTGGCTAAACTTTAAAACAAGCCGAATTTAGTTTTATTAAGTTTTTGTTTCCAAGAAGGTTTGGATACGGTAAATTTTTCTTACATTAGAGTGAACAGTTATTTTGGAAGTGACTCATACCTGTCAATGTAACTTATTTCTAACTTGAAGCAATAAAAAAATATTTATGTAAAACTTATTTACACATAGTGAACCTTTAAGCATATCTAAACATGCTCTTCTTCATACTTCTTTCTCGCTTGTGTGTCTTACATGTAACCTCTTTTTGCTGTGAAATGCAGAACCTCATCTCCCGACATGCAGATTCCTCGAAATCCTCCCTTGTTGATTTGTTGCATGGTTTACTGAAGTTTGATCCACGTGAACGTCTCACAGCTTGGCAAGCTCTCAAGCACCCCTTCTTTAAGAACCCGACTTCAAATTATCTTAATTAAGATGTGGGTAACTCCCTATGTGTTTTGTAGTCAGTCCTGATCCATGGGACCAACCCTCTTTGTAATCAATGTTTCAACATGTGGGTCTTTTCCAGGGGACTTAAGTTTTTTTACAACGTTGAACTAACCATTCTAATGTACCCACCAAATGATAAGATAACTACAGCGTTGGTCCCAATTTTGTAGTCTACGCTTCTTGGAATTAACTATGTAGCGTGATTCTGCAACAGGCAGGCAGGCAGGCAACTCTCTGAAAGTTAATCGATTTCCTTCCATGCTTTGTCCTTGTTGCTGTTTGATAGAGATAGCCTGTTGTATTGGAGTAGAATAGAAAAATGAAAATATTGTCCCTTGGATTATCTTATATGTCAACTATGAACGACAGCAATTAAATTTGTTTCATCTCAAGTAAAATCTTAGCCCTGAGTTTTGCAATTATGTAATGATATATTGGTCATGATGAAGGCGAGAAATACAAGATGGCTTTCCATAAAGCAGTATTCTAAAATGCAGATCCTAAGCTCGCCTAGCCTTGAGCATGAGGTGCATGAGAAAAGCTTCGCATATAGACAAGGCACGGAAAAGGAAGATAACTATATTTTCGAATGTAGAAGGCAAAAATAAACTGAACGTGTTTTTTTTTTTTTTTGTCAAAAAAGCTAATTAAATAAATGAATAATAATTAATGATCTTATTAAAATAAATAAAATAATTATTAATGGTGTTGAGTGGCTTGACTTTTCACTATATCCCCACCTTGTGCCTAAAAAAATCTTGCAAAAAGGTCAGCACAAGAAAAATAGCTATATTGTTGCTAGTCAAAGTCAAACCTTAGTGAAATATATAAAAATAAATAAATAAACTGAAATAAGAAAATAATTTGTTTAGTAAGTAGAGTAAAATTACGTCAAAATAAATTACTTACTTTTACTCGAGAAATAATTATTCTCAATAATCAAATTTTTAAGCTTAGGTAGACGTACTCGTTCTTTCATCATCACATTTTTCCAAGGCTTTACAATCAATCACACTTACCATTAACAAAATTTACAGCAATCCCCTCTTGATATTCTTTTAGCCTTCTTTCCCTTGAAAATACATTACCCATGCCTGATTAAGGACTGAACTTCGTTGAAACATATTTAAGATTCACATGAAGTCTTCTTCAAGCTCTTGTAGGGACTTGGTAGTTGAAGCAATCTCCTTGTTGGATGTCATCTTCTCAGCTACCATCAAGTTTTTGTAGCTTCTCGACTCAGCTTGTTTCTCCCTTTCAAGTCTTTCCAACTCTTCCCGCCGTTTCTGCAATACATTTTACAAGTGAATTACAAAATATTTAGGTGGGGTAATTTGGGAAAAAAAAAAAAAAAAAAAAAAAAAAAAATAACCCAAAAAAAAAANAAAACATCCAAATTTAATAGTAAATATTAATTAATTTTCCGGTAATACTTGTCAGTCATTAAGTTGAGAAATTTTCTATTTACAGTAGGTATTATGGTAGGCTTCCATTCTTGGTAGTAGGCTTCTCTTTCAAAACAATATTCCTTGGCAGGAAAAAACCTAAATATAACTTGAGTAGGATTTGGCTGCATTAATCGGATTAGACAAATAACAGTGTGTTTTCATTCTCGTTTCTATCCAATCTGCAAATATGTATTAGCAGATTTTTTATTTTTTTATTTTTTTCCCTACCGGCAGGTTTCTTTACATGTGCTATGTTCGTCTAAAATTATTAGTATCTTTTCAAGAGGAATAGTACTGGTCCCACGAAATGTATAAATAATAGTATTTATGAATGTGTGGTTAAAATAGATGTTTGACTTTGACGGGATAGAAAATTGAAAAATATTACAAACTTTTTAGGAAACACAATTAGAGGCAAGAAACCACCGTTGTCACTGGCATATTCTGGATAAATAACATGGGAAGCAGCGTGTCATGACTTTTTGGGAGTAAGGAAACTCAAGCCTAGAAAAAAATTATTCGTCTTTATGATCTAAGTAAGAAGTTCAGGGACATAAACTTCAATGTTTGTGAAGAACTGGCACATATAACAACAATGAATATCAAATTATATGTATTTTACAGCAATAAAATTAACATAGAAATTATGACTCACTCTCTCTCTAAATTGCTGTTTCCTCTCTGATCTTTCAGCCGCATTGACTGCCTCTCTTTCAGCTGAGCGCATAAAAATGAGGTAAATGAAAAGGTAAGGAAACTTGGAGAGCAGAGAGGGGAATGAGGAGATAGCTTTAACCCAGGAACTATAAATGCACCTTTCAAATCAGGGTTCCTTTCCACCTTTGTCCTGTTTAGCCGGTTAATTATCTCATTTATTCGCTTTTCCACTTTTACAGTACGAACCTAAACAAAGAACCACATAAAGTAACTTTGATATCCAACCTGAACGAAAGAAAATATGCACTGCAAAACATAGAATCCAGTGCGAATGAATTATACAGGTACGAATACGACAGACAGACGGATAACAAAATTACCATTCTAGGGTTGTGGAATCCAACTTGTCCAACATCCATGGATGCAGTCTTCTTAAGATTTTGCCAAGGAGTGTAAACAACATCAACATCATTTACTTTGTTTCCTGCCAGGTAACAGAATCAGAAGATATTAACTTCTGTCGAAATTCCATAAACAAAATAGATATGTATTCTGTGACAAATTTAGTCAGCTGTTTCATATGCTCAGCATATAAAGAACGTTTTCCTGACATGCTGAGTTCCACGGATTCATCATTCATGTAAAGTAAAGGGGTCGATTCTGTGAAACACGGGATCAATTCAATATGAGATTAAGCAACAGTTATGGAAATACATGAAAGTACTAGCCTTGGATAGAATTTGCTTTAACTAGTTGGGCACAATCTTCAAGTACACCTTCGGGTATATCATCAAAGGTCCGACCCTTGGGCAATCTAAGATAAACATGAGCTGAAGACATTTTATCCACATGGAACCTACACAGAACAATTCTGTCAAGAAAACTTCAACAATTGATTGAAAAATACACAAGAATGCATTGATCGATCGAAGCCCTTTGCATATAAACAAATTCGATGATGGAATCAACTTTGGGAAGCTTTCATTGTATTCCGGACGTGGTTGTAAATCATTAGCTATGGAAACCATTGATGACCATCATTGTTAATTCAAACACAGAAATTTTCTGCTACGAAACAAAGCGTGAAGCACAACAAGCAAATTATTTCCAGATGCGATGTATTCAGATTTCCTTTTCAATACCAAACTATTTCCATCTTTCTCTCTTTTTCTTTGATATACGTAGATAAATCATCATCTTTCCCGAACAAAGAAAAATAAAAAATTTCTGTGCGCAAAACATAGATTTAATTGGATAAAATAAAAGAAAGTACCAAATGTCTTCGGGCAAGCCGTATTTGATGAGTTCCTCGTTCTCGTGCTTGTCGATTCCCATGAATATCGTGTAATCTCCGTCTTCTGGTCGCGCCTGGAAGTAGAAAACCATTTTCTCTTTCTAGGGTTTCAATTTCTATTTCTTCTTTACTTTTCTTTTTCCCTCAAAAATAGTGATTGAGATTGAGACAGAACAGGAGCCACTATGAGAGTAGGAGTAAAAAGTTTCATTGGTCACTCAACTCTACATATTGTCACCTTATAGTCACTGAACTTCATTTTGCAATTGAACGGTCACCTAACTTACGAAAGATCCACTCCATCCGTCACTCCTCAACTTCCCGTTTCAGCTCTTGCTGATGTGGCATTAACGGCATCCTATTTGGCACCAGACGATGTCAATTGCTCCCCAAACAAAAACATTCACTCACAAAATCAAATTAAAAAATCGCACTCCTCACCCCCAATTCATTCCCACCCAATTCCAGCAAGAACACGAACCCTAGGCTTCGATTTTCCTTCATTTCTTCCCTTCAAAGTGTGAAAATCCCCACATATCGAAACCATAATCGGACATTTCCTTCTCCTATAACCCAATCCCACAAAAAACCGCGAAGGAACTAAGCATGTTTGTTGAAGGTAATTTCATTGTGCATTCTATTAAACGCGAATGAACAAATGTGCCTTGGAAGCTATTTTTTTTAGTTACCACCAGTTGAAGAATCGAAAGAATCAAATAATTACTCAATTTTTGTGGCTGTTTTGTAGTCGATTTTGTTGATTTGTGTGGCTATCGGTTTTGTATAGTCATTAGTCGATTGAAAGTGGCTATTGGAAGCTAATTTGTGTTGCTCTGGTGGTGCATTTGTTGCTCTGCTCCTTCTATTTTAGTTTAGGAAAATTACAGAGGGTGAATTTGATCAGCTAGTTTAGGAAAGTTTGTTTCTGAAGCAGAGCAAATGCAGAAGCTTTTCGTCAAGTGTTTATGCCTGATATCTTAGTTGGACCCTCTGGTTTAAAGTGTTTTTCCTCAAGTGTTTAACCAATTGTCTTGAATCACTTAGGTCTCTTTGAAGATCAAACCCAAACTGACAAAGGCTCTTGTTGGATTCAATTACAGTATTTGGCTCATCTTATGCAAATAAAATAAGTCTATTTTTATCATGTAGTTTGAACAAACAGGCTTAGTTCAAATTGTTTCAAATTTTCGTTACATAGTTATTGATTACAAACAGGCTTAATTTGTAAGGAAAACTAAAAAAAAAAAAAACTAGCTTCCAAGGTTAGCCATCTTGAGGTGGCAAGTTTGAGAGAGTGCAAATTGTTTCAAATTTTCCTTACATAGTTATTGACAATAAAATGGCTGACCCTGACAATTTTATCCTCTTGCAAGTTTACTTTACTCCATCAAATAGTTTCTTATATGAAGTCATGCTTAGCAAGTTGGGACTTTATTTGGTAAAACATTAACTTCATTGCAGTTTGATTGTTACAGTTGACATGTATCCAAAATTTGAAGTGTTATGGTTGGGAAGAACAGGAACATATGTCACAACATATGTCCAAAATTATGATGCGCAAAGGAATGGAGGTTACAGAGGATGATGGAAAAGGCAAGGGGAAAGTTCAGTGACTTCGTTGCAACCATGCACGCTAGTTGAAGACTTATATTGTATTTGTCGAATTTCACGTTTATGTAATATTCTTAGAACTTGTAGTACATTTTGTATGTTGTAAGACTTAGATGTAAAACTTTTATGTAATCGTTTTATATAATCCTTGTTGTTGGGTTAATGAAATGAATCCTTTTATGCAATGGTTACTTGTACATGGTCACCAAAACAGAGTATTGAACATGGATCATACAGGGAATATATGTTCATGACAAATGCAGAGATGAAATTAAAAGGAAGATACGTTCATTACATTTTCCTGAATTCATGTCACTACAACCCATGACATCTTTTCCATTGAGCATTACAAAAAATTGATCCATTGCTCATTTCATTACAAAAGATAAAACTATCTGTACTTCTTCCAAAATTCACAAATGGAGAGCTATGGTGTTTTTGATATCTTCAACTATTTCATTTCAACAGAATCCATCATAAAAATATAGCACAATTTGCAAAACTCCTTGAACTATTTTTCTATCATGACACCTTAACTTCACATTATGGCCAGAGCACAATATGTTCTCACTTCGTCCGATAAACATTTCAACAATAAGTCTTCACATGATGATACTCCAAGTCATCTACTATTTTGACGTCGTCCATCTTCCCTACAAGCATCATTGCTCCATCGTGTCCCGCTTCATTCATGTCGAATCCAATTTCGATTCCATCTCTTACATTACGATAGTACAAATAAGTCAATCCAACTACTACCAAAATACTTGCACAAATGTGGGATAGGCGTCCCCTGTCATAAGCAAACTACAAATAAGTCAATCCAAATACTACCAAAATACTTGCACAAATCATCATTTTTATTCAAGTATAGATGCACAAATGCTCCAACAATTTGCTGTAAAAGATCTCAAATATATTCCAGGTTCAACTTGGCACTTAAATGCTCAAAATAGAATCACATAATCTGGAGTCAAATTTTTGCACAAGTCCCTTCTTTGAGGGAAAACTGATTAAGATTGTAGCATTCAAAAACTAAGCGCCTTTGAGAAAAAAATAGACTCCTAGACAGTTTACTGAGTTCACTAGAAATTTTCTATAGGATTATCTGTCATCAATATCCTGTGATCTAAAATAAATTACAAAAACAACAAATACATTCAATTTACATTCATCTCCAATCAACAAGAATCCCATATTTATACATTAAACACTTCACAGAACTGAAACCGGAATGCCAGCGTAAACATTTCTTCACTCTTTACACACATTTCATCAACCACATCTCAAATTTTCATCATTAACAAAACAAGAAGACACCCATTAAAGAACAGATAATCTGTTTCCAGTTCCAGTTTAACAAAAGTAAAGAAGATTGACAAGAACAAATAAACAACAGGTTGATCTCACAAAATGAATGCTACCTATATATTTCCAATTCCAGTAATGTAATGCATAATCTCTAATTCCACTATGAACATTGACAAGAATAAAGCCGAAATTAAGTCAAATTCCACTATGAACAGATTGATCTGAGTTCATCTTTTACTAAAATGTCAATCAAATAGCCTGCATCTCAATTTACAAGTCAAAGATAAAAAGAAATGACAAAAAATACTTTGAATGAACCTCCCCACCATTACTGGGTAAATCATTACATGTGCCAAATTCCTCCATTACTGGATAAATTCGATATGAGGAAAAAAAATTCAAAAGTGCAGTTCAAACACATATACATTTCCTTCAACCTTATTGAAACAAATAAATGCAACATAGGAGAATAATTCACAACCCTGTAAGCCTGGAATTACCTTCACCATGCGCGACAGTGGTTGGGCTTGAGGAAATCGCTTCTTCGCGAATCGAATTAAGTGGAGACTTGAGTTCTTTCCAACCTTCAATAGAATTTGGGTTTGTGCATATCGATTTCTAGGGTTCTTCTACTGCTTCGATTTCTCAGTTGGAATGAATTGGGGATCGACATTAAAGTTGAATTTTTGATTTACAAAGAGCTGAAATCGTGTTTCTCCAAACACGATTCGTCACGTGGTAAGAAGATAACACCGTCAATTGCCACGGTAGATTCCGTCTAGCCACCTCACAAGCCCTTCAAATGGATGTCTGTGCAATGATGGATGGAGCGAAAGTTGTCTAAGTTCAGTGACCAGTCAAGTGCATATTAAAGTTCAGTGACCACAACGTGACAATGTACTAAGTTCATTGATTAATGAAACTTTTTACTCATGAGAGTAGTGTCTGGACTTTATTATGATAGACAGAGTATAAAAACTATAGATTTCTCCAATTTACGTACGGTTCCTGAAATTCATTGCCTAATGAATTTGCGATGAAGTCGTCACTCGGAGCGGTTTATTAAAGGAATCATTGCAGCAAAAGTCCCTAATCTTTGAAATAGACTTTCCTCAAATCTTTGATTTGTTGCAGTCGTCACCCCTAATCTTTTCAATTATTGCATGTGAGGCCCCTTTGGATTGTTTCCATCCATTTTTTCGTCAGTTAACCCAAAAATTAAGTTTGACCATATTTCTAATCAATTAAAAGGGGACAAAATGGTAAATATCTATTAAAATAATTAAATTTGTTATCTGACTCTTGAATAATAATTGCAACCAGCGACTTGAAATTTAACAAATGTCATATGAAGCCCCCGTCCCCAGGTGACGCAAATTGTTCGAAAATTAGATCGGGATGGGGGTTGGTAGCAGCATCGCAGGCGACGTCGGACCCGAATGTCGTGCGCTTTGTAGCAGTGAATGTCGCCCCTGCTGCAATGACGAATGATGTTGCAGCGAATGTAAATTGCACTCAAATAAGGGGCATATTTGGAACACTGAGCTTCTTTAAGTAAAAATCAATAGCCAAGTCTAGGGTTAGCAACTTGGAAAGGAAGATTGAGGTTTATGGAGAGATCGAGAATTCTTTAAGGGCGGTTACCCCTCTCTGTATGGCCGATGATTTTGCCCTAATTTTTAACAGCAAAAAATTAGCAGCCTTTCAAAAAGCAATGTTTCGCTCATGTTTATAAACAGTCAAGAAATTGGAACCAAATTCTTAACAAGCATAGTTGTTTGTTCATAGGCAAGCATGCTATATTTTGTGATTTAGTGGCGATGATGATGGCGATGGCGGTGACGTATAATCTGTATACTATTTTTGATAGGATGTGATGATATTTCTCAACTCTTCCAAGCTTATAGATCGGCGATTGAGACAAGTCGAGACATATCTTGGCGTGGCAATCCGGATGATATGTTATTTTGGATTGTCCTTTTCATAAGCAATCGGTAATTTTGCAACCATGGGGAAGATGGAGATAAACAATACTTTCCTTTTCCTTTTCCTTTTTTGATTTTTTTTTTAAATTTTTTGAATTATATTTTATATAGTAATATTATAAAGTTATCATTTTGCTCCCTTTAAATCAATTAAAAATATGGTCAAACTTAATTTTTTGGCTAATTGACGGAAAAATGGATGGAAACCATCCAGAAGGGCCTCACATGCAATGGTTGAAAATGTTAGGGGTGATGGCTGCAACAAATCAAAGGTTTGGAAAAAGTCTGATAATGTTTCAAAGGTTTTGGACTTTTGCTGCAATTATCCCATTATTAAATGATTTTTAAAATGATTGAAAATTTAAAATACTATTAAAAATAAGAAACGTTTTTTTACGCTTAAGCCTTACCTAGGCTCACTTAAGCTCGTAAAGCTTGAAATTTCGTCTCCACGCCTAGCCATTATTTACGCTTTTTAGAACGCTGCTTTAAACGTACTAACCATGTTGTATGAGATGTACGCCCTTGTTTGCTTTAGCTAAAGTTTATATTTTTAGTAAATTTTGATAAAACTTGACGAGATGTATAATTGAAAAGTTAATAAAAAATGTGAATCCCATTAAATGCATGGTTAAAATTATGTTTAATGAAAAATTGAGTTTTGAAAAATGCCAACAGGAGCGTGACGTTTCACTAGCTAAGGGATAGTATTATATACACGAGCTTAACTCGTGATTTTGATTAAGCTATGGACACAAGTAAGTAGGCAAGCACAAGGAGAGGGATTTAGAGTTACTTCGATAAAATTTGTTGACGACACGAGTTTCAAGAATCACCCATTTATTCACTGCACTCATAGCGCAATATCTTCAGGGGCGGACGCAAAACATAAAAGTTAGGGGGCACAATTAAACTTACAAAAAAGTTGGGAGAAATTTTATACTCGAAAATTTACGTCAAAAAAAAAAATCATATCCCATGTAACATGTAATTTTGCATCCGAAAATTTACATGTGATGTGACTTTTTCGGATATAAAATTTCTAAAATTTTTGATGTCATATTCCATATAAAGTTTCCTAATAAAATGATAAAAATTACATTGAGAAGTTTGTATCGCAAAAATAGTAAATGTTAATGAAATAATTGATTTTTTTTTTTGAAAAAATGCGAATTAGACGTTTTTTCTTTAAGACTTACGTTTAACGTATTTTTAACTATTTTTTATATATATTTGGACTATTCGATATGCCCATAATATAGTTCTCGAAATAAATTTTGAGATGACATAAGCAATTTGTAGATTCGATTAGCGTACAATTGTCGGATAATGTTTAAAATTAGTTTGTTATCGAAATTCAAATTTATTGTGATTTTGTCCCTGTTTAGTGGAAATTAAAATCAAATTTTTAGTAAATTTTGATAAAAGTTAAAACAGTTATGGATTCCATGAAATATGTTATTAAAATTAATTATTAACTTTGATTTAGATTTCAATCGATACCAAACACGAATTTATGGAAAAAAAAAAAAAAAATATTTGAAAAGTTGGGGGGCACGTGCCCCCCCCTGGGTCCGCCCATGAATATCTCCATGATGTTAGTTGCTTGTCAATTGAACTAGATTAAAATTAAAGTTAAGACAATATTATTAGGGGAAACCAAACCATGAGAATTTCTTTCTAAGGTCTTTTGGAGCTGATATTTGACTATAAACTGTTGGACAGAACAAAGAACTAAACACTCAGAAACAAAATGCATTGATTCAATCGAAGTAACAACTGATATATAGGAGCACGTGCTTGCACGCTCATGCACACTCCCCAGGGACGGCCAGCCGGTATAGCAGCAAGAACTTGGAGCTGTGTTAAACTCCATACTTGCAAAGGTTCTCAAATCCCATGTATTCATGCCTTTCTATCTTTCCAATCATGTTTGAAATGCCAACTCCGCCTGTTTAACGAAAAAATACAAGTATAAACATATACAACTATAAACGTCTGTAGCTAGTCGATGGATTGAGTAAACAGTTGCATCTAAATAATTGAAAAACAAAACTCGGAGAAATTCAAGATTTTAACTGATCTAAGAACGGTGAATGAAGTTGCTCACCTAGAGAGATGGCACTCACAAAGATTGTGAATGCCAGAATAAAGATGATTATCGACGCCCTTCCCATCAAAATAATCACCTTCCCCACGACGTGTTGGCCAATAAAGGCAGCAACAGTGGCAACAGCAACCAAATACAGAGCTGAACACAATTGCAGAAATCATTGACTCAATACAAATCTTAAAGAAAACTAAATGGCTGTGTAGTAAGAACCAACGCAAGCTCTTTCATTTATGTTGTTGAGATCAAACTGACAATGCATTTGATACGCACTACGACACAAACTTCAATTTCTTTTTTCTTTCTTTCTCAATATTATTCATTACCGTGCAATTCACCTTACGAGACTTGTACACTAAGTTGGACATGCACTTACCATATGGAACTGGAAAACGTTTTAGAAGGTAATATTCAACCACGGACATTGATGAGGAAAACATCATAGCAAAGGTGGCTGTCGCACTTGAAACCTGAACGGAAGTATAAATATCATTCGTCTTCTCCACTTCAAACATTTAACAGACAAGAAAATGACAAAAAAGTTCTTATACTTGACGATTAAGAAAAGGAAAAAAATTTCCAAAATCCTTGTATGATTGTCTAAGCATCAGGTTAAGTGAAAACATATATGCATGTACTTACTCCAAATGGCTACCAAACTCGGTAAGCCTTGTTCTGATTCATCTAAATAAATTTGGGGTCAGCTCAACTTTCTCTTGAAAAAAGAGTCTGCTCAACGTAATTCTGAAACTGGATCTCACCTGAGGTGGAATGTCTAACTCCAAAAATAGTGGACCCATGATAAATCCACCTCCTAGACCAAGTAGACCCCCTACAATACCAGCCAGTACACCAAACAAGCAATAAGTTATCAATTGGCGCACTTTCAAGTTGGAGCCGTCATCTCCCTTGGATGCAATTTTTCTCCATCCCTTGTACAGGGAAATCGATTCGTAGCCAGATACACCAAGAGAGACGGGGATCTGCAGAGCAGTGTAATGGTAGTTTAGAATGAATCAAGAAAAAAGTATAACAAGAGTTTTAGCATATCACCAGAACCAGCCACAAAGTTTTCCGAAGATGCATATAACTGTGTACACATACCTGCAGCAAGTTCACCACCCAGTATATTGCTGAACATGTAGCTGTATAGTTCTGTTCCAAATTGAGGAGCAAGTTTTAGAGATACCAACAAATTTAGAGAAAAAAATGAAAAGAATTTTTGAGAGGAAAGAGGCAAAAAATAAAACCTTTAAAATCTGCAGTGCAAGAAATGCAATCCAAACGAAGACAAGAAGCCCAAGTTCCTTCCAATAAACGTTCTCGAGGATACCGACCTGAGGTAATGAGTAGTATTATATTTGAGAATTTTGGAAATTCATGCTAGAACTGAAATATATCTCACCTCGGGCTCTGCCAAGCCTTTGGCCTCATTTTCTGTGTCATTGCTTGGTCCTCCAGGAAGAAGGTTGTACTCTGCTTCTTCGGTATCATTGCCTTGCAGAACAGGAAAACACATGCTTAGTTGTTAGAGAAAGAGAGGGCCAAAAAGGAATAAAGAAAACGTGATCCTTCAATGCAATTTTTTGGTATGTAGTATTAGACCGTATGGACAAGATTTTAGTTTCTTTTTCATTTTTAATATTGTTGAGTGCAATTTAATCCACCTTATCAAACATGTTATCAATGTTTTAACTCGTTTAAGAAGTCTCTCAATGAACTCACCGTTTGTCTCCAATCGCTTTGCAGCCTCCTGAAGCAAGATCACAATTGACATTCAATACGAAAGAGTTGAAGAGTTATTCCAAGAAAAACAGGAGGATTCCAAGAATATAAAAATATATTGCACTTGGATTTTGCCACGACTCAATTAATTAGAATCTTCATCTAAGAGATTCACGATACAAATGTGAATAACATAAGACACCATAATGCCACCAACTGCGTAAAAAGGTTGAAATGATTACCATTTTCACGATAGTTTCTTTCTTCCATGTTTCAACTCCTTTAAAAAAGGTCTTGGTTGATGTGCCTGAGAGTGTCATATCACATAGAAAAGGGGCACTAAAGAAGGATACATAACAAACCAATTGTAATACAACCATTAATTACCTATAAAGAGAACGATTAAAAGAACAGTGACCATCCAATCGGCAAATATCACATTGAATGCAACTCCAATGCTAATGCCTAGCATAAGCATAGGTTGGATAAGAACTGCCAAATCATAGTCAATAATTGGCATGTCGATTGTCGGATGCCTGAGCTTAAGATTATAGTAAACAGTTGAGACCGCAGCTCCCATGATCATACCTGTCAAATTAGACAAGGTATTTATGACTCCATACAACCGAATGCGAACTTTTACTAAAAAATGTTCATTTCTTCTTTAGCCATTATAATTTAAAGGTAACTTTCAGTTGCTGTAAGTACTTAAAATCAACAACTTCAGGACAGTTAAAAAATTAATATGCATAGTTTCTTCTTCCAGCAATACGACAAAACTTAGAATTTCAGGTTTGAGGCTGTTTAAAATTATGTGTAGTTTAATGTATTTGAGTTCATTTAATCAACAAAGAACTTTGTATATCGAATGGAAACAAGATTGTGTTTCTATTAATGAATATGGTTAGTAACACACATTTTGAGATAGCAGTGGCCGATTTGGGATCAAATCCAATAATCAGAGTAAGCATGGGAACGTATATCCCACCACCGCCAACGCCACCAACACTTCCGAAAGATGCTCCGAGAAATCCAATTATGCTACCAACAACAATTTGCCAGTTGAATTTCAGATCCTGAAGAGGATATACCAAATTGTCACACGTTACAAGTCTTCCATGCCAATAGGACGTCCAGTCCAAACATGAAAACCAAAATCAATCGTGTAAAAGCACAACTCATCACACACGTTTTCAAATGATAATAACACGAATTCATGATTGTACAATGACCCCAAAAAAACACATAAACGTATGATTCTCCCTGGCTTAAGGAAGTTCTGTCACTTACATGCAGACGCACACACAGAGGTATGATCAATTCAACAAATCAACCATTTCTTTGAGGTTTTCCGCTAGTTACCATTTTCCGATTTTCGGTACAAAATCTTACTTTTCCGATATGCAAATCTCAAATAAAAATTTCACATTTCTGCGTGCATGTCTAAAGTATAAACGAATTACGAGAAACATTATCAACACTTGTTGATAGTCCGATCCAACCAACTCATAGCCCTCCTGGATTCAACAACCTACAAAGAAATGAAAGAACAAAATCCTACAAATTCACAAAGATTCTTTTGGGTATACTGATCAATGATCATCAGCAATTCTGAAAAAAACTGAATCAATATTATGATTAATTTAATAGTTGCCAAATTAAACCTCCAGCCTCAAAATTCCAATATAAATAAATACTCAACAGTCAAACGCATGATGCAAAATTACCCATAAAAAAAAAATGAAGATCAAACTCAACCCAAATACATTAAGCAGAAAATATTGAAATATGAAAAGAAACTGAATCAATGATTTAATTAACACACCGGCCAAACGTGCTGGTACCCAGATTTGTTGGCTTGCCATATAAAATTCAGACAATTTGTTAAAACATCCGAATAAGAATCAGAATGTGAAAACCCATTTGCATTATTTGATAAAAATTTCTGTTTTGAGCTTCTTCTTTCAGCAGAAACAAATATTGAAGCCAACAGAAAGCTCCATACAACTGTAAGCAAAGGTTTAAAAGCCCTCCATTTTCCTTGAATCCCAGCCATTATTAACCCAAAATTAAAAATCTTCTCTAATTTAAGTAAAATCCCAGATTTTTGCAGGGTGGAAAAGGAAAAATGCAGGTGGGAATTTTTTGCTCAAAGTGGGTGCATGAGGAAACTTGCAAGAAAAAGAGAAAAAATGAAAGTGAAATCTATGGATGGAAAGAGTTTTTGGTCGCTTAAAGAGCGAGAGAAAACGAAAGCTGAAAGGTGGCACGAATAGAGTATTGAAGGAATACAAACAGGTTCCTAAATGTATGAAACGACAGAGTTTGGTTGCTCAATCTTGGATTTTTGTGTGGGCAGCGGTCACCCTTCTCAAGAATTATAAAAGAAATTTAGGATTTTTCTTGATATTCCATTAGGGTAAAATACACTGCAAATAATTCAACTTTAATCGAGCTGTTCAATTTCAGTTTGATACAAATTTCACCACTCCATCCACTACGATCGCAAATAATAATGTATGAATCGGATAATATGTTAGTTATTAACGTTGATCATGTGTTAGTAATCGTGACGCCAATTCATCAAACTGCCACGTAATTAATTTAAAAATATATAAATTGAAAAATAAAAAACGACTTGAAAGATGATTTGCGTGATTGGTCTGAGAAAACAATTATAACTTGAAGTTGATTTATGCTATTATCGAATAATTATGGTATGCGTTAGATTAAATTAATGTTGTAATAACATTAATTGGTGAATGTCTTGTTCACCAAATGTTCATTGGAATATTGTGGAGTATAAGAAAATTAAAACCAGTAGACTTGACTAACTCGGAAGAGTCTTTCAAATTAGAGTTATTTTAATGGATGAAGTGCAAAATGTTCCTTGCGAAAAAATGTCTTGCCCAAATTGGTAAGAAAACTTCACGTGCTTTCTATGGTGTCGTGATTTGGCAAGGCCTTTGAAAAGCTAAGATGCTTCTAGAATAAGTTGTTGTTAGTGAACAGGTTTCCGTGATTTTCCGTAAATACTTTGTTGTGCTAAAAATTAGAATACCAACATTAGACATCTCATAAATTTTTATAGAATAATGCTCATTATACAATATTGAGTTACAACCTCTCACAAAGGAGGTGAGACTCACTATTATTTTAATTGTGGGGCCCACCTCCCTTGTGAGTGGTTGTAACCCAACATTGTACANCAGGGTGGAAAAGGAAAAATGCAGGTGGGAATTTTTTGCTCAAAGTGGGTGCATGAGGAAACTTGCAAGAAAAAGAGAAAAAATGAAAGTGAAATCTATGGATGGAAAGAGTTTTTGGTCGCTTAAAGAGCGAGAGAAAACGAAAGCTGAAAGGTGGCACGAATAGAGTATTGAAGGAATACAAACAGGTTCCTAAATGTATGAAACGACAGAGTTTGGTTGCTCAATCTTGGATTTTTGTGTGGGCAGCGGTCACCCTTCTCAAGAATTATAAAAGAAATTTAGGATTTTTCTTGATATTCCATTAGGGTAAAATACACTGCAAATAATTCAACTTTAATCGAGCTGTTCAATTTCAGTTTGATACAAATTTCACCACTCCATCCACTACGATCGCAAATAATAATGTATGAATCGGATAATATGTTAGTTATTAACGTTGATCATGTGTTAGTAATCGTGACGCCAATTCATCAAACTGCCACGTAATTAATTTAAAAATATATAAATTGAAAAATAAAAAACGACTTGAAAGATGATTTGCGTGATTGGTCTGAGAAAACAATTATAACTTGAAGTTGATTTATGCTATTATCGAATAATTATGGTATGCGTTAGATTAAATTAATGTTGTAATAACATTAATTGGTGAATGTCTTGTTCACCAAATGTTCATTGGAATATTGTGGAGTATAAGAAAATTAAAACCAGTAGACTTGACTAACTCGGAAGAGTCTTTCAAATTAGAGTTATTTTAATGGATGAAGTGCAAAATGTTCCTTGCGAAAAAATGTCTTGCCCAAATTGGTAAGAAAACTTCACGTGCTTTCTATGGTGTCGTGATTTGGCAAGGCCTTTGAAAAGCTAAGATGCTTCTAGAATAAGTTGTTGTTAGTGAACAGGTTTCCGTGATTTTCCGTAAATACTTTGTTGTGCTAAAAATTAGAATACCAACATTAGACATCTCATAAATTTTTATAGAATAATGCTCATTATACAATATTGAGTTACAACCTCTCACAAAGGAGGTGAGACTCACTATTATTTTAATTGTGGGGCCCACCTCCCTTGTGAGTGGTTGTAACCCAACATTGTACATGTAGTATTGTTGATTTTTATAACACCAATATTATGTCATGAGCCTAACATGAATATACAATGACTCGGAGGATTATAGTTATACCTTGAAATTGCAAAGGTGCCATGTAAGCACCGTGAAAGAGGCAAATCACACGTAGGCCTTTGATATGGCACCATGTGGCAGTCACACATGATCCTCACTCACTCTAGCATTTGGGTGAGGACCGTGAGGTAGCCCTTTGAGCTTCGCCTCCTTATAGTTGACGTCGATTCAGCATTTTGAACGTAACAAATGATGTCACGTTATTTAATGATGCTTCATCCCTTGCGGTCATCGCATAGCAACGCCTCTTGGCAAAAACCTAGCTTACAAGTCGAACCCCTCGTTGATGAATGCTTGACAGGACCTTTGTTCACACTTGATTTGCCCCTACCTCTCCGTAACTAGCATTTCTTCCATCATGGCCAAACCTTCCACGTGTAACTATTGGACTTTCGCCTTTGCACAAGATTGACTGAGGCTTGGTTTAGATAAACTGATGCCAGACTGCTCTTTACAACATTGAGATGCTCAAATCTCTTTACATAAGCCATGAGAAAAGATTGTGACTCATACCATGAAATAGACTCTCTGCTGATAATTTGAACTACAATAGGAGTGCATTCCTCACTCAAACCAACCAAAACTTGTGTGATCAGATCATAGTTAGGTATAACTTTACAGCAATATTGAGATTGTCTGCTAGTTGCTTAATCGTTTTGAGCATCACTAGAACGAAGATAGCTGATTGCCTCCCAACATTTAAGGCATCACCGTACTTGATTCTGGTGGGGTGTTGCTTTCATTGGATCTGATGTTACCTATGAGAAATTTGAAAAAAAATTGATTGAAGAAATTTCAGCTCAACCCAATAAAGTGATTCCTTACAATTTAGGGACAGCAGCACAGCAAGGCGAAGCTAGGGTGCCCTCCTTGCTTTCTGCCAAATAGAGAGAGGTCGGGACAGGGACCATGTCTCCCTTCCAGCCTCGATTTCCAACTAACTAAGAAATGTTATGATAACTTTCATAATTTTTAATGAGAACCAATTTACTTCTATTTTTAAAAGACTTTTCTCAAGAGATCTGGTCAGAATCATTAAGACTCGTGTTGTCAAAAGAATTAAGGGACGATGGGTTGGGGAGAGGCCAGGAACCTCACCCAAGACTAATGCAAGACGAGACGGTGCAGGATCATTTCAAGAGACTAGGGTACCTTTTGAATTGGGTCAACCTTTTGAATATTAAGATCATGTTTGGCGTGGATTAAAATTAGATTTTTTACAAAAGTTTGACGAAAGGTGTGAAAAAAAATGTGGTCAAAATTAATTGTTGATTTGTTTTGGATTAAAATCTTTTAATATCTGCCAAACACAAGCTAAAAGAGCAATAAATAGAAAAAATTGAGCCGGCATTTTATAGGAATACACGATGTTCGATCTTGGAGTTGTGGGGCAGCAGCGATTTTCTGTGCTCAATCTCCATGCCCCTTCTCACTCCAGGCTCATGCCAATGGCGGCGGCACTGCCACTCTCTCGCCCTCATTTTAATTCCTTTTGTTGTAAAATTCAGTTTCTTATGTCTTATAAATTATTCACAAAACCCGACTCTGCATTTCTCGCTCACACCGAGCGTCCAAGTCGTTTCATATGCAAAATGAACGGAAATTCAGATAAACCCTTCGTGCTTTCTCTCAGTGTGTTCAATTCTGTGTACGTATAGATGAAAGTACGTTAAAACAACGTTCTTAAGTTTTCTTAGTCTTGTTTGGGAATTTTCACGAACATTTGGTGTACAAATTTCAGTTTCCAGTTTTCGAATTTTGCATTTAGAGTTGGAAATATTGGATTCCTGTTTAGCTTAAAAATTCAGTAGTTCTGACTTCTGAACTTCCAAGGATCAATTAACTATTTTGTAGTAGATTATTTGACGGCGCGTGCTTGGTCTATTGCATCACCACAGGAATTTGTTGATCTCCCCTTTAAAAATAAATGCTTGCTTGGAAGATTTTTGTCCAAAATATTTATGCAATTGGATCATCCATTTACTTAGACATTATATCGGAGCTGGAGCTGGAGCTGGAGCTGGGGAAGCTCAAAGAGAAACAGAAGCCAGAGAAGCGTGTTAATGGCATTTTCTGGATTCTACTTATTAATCTTGGAATATATGTGGCAGATCACATGTTTCAGGTTCTAAAAAAAATTCTGTCGTAACTAAAGTCTTTCTTCACTCTATTTATTCTCTATGCTGTTGTACCCTTTTTTTCCCTCGTGTTTTATTTGTGGAATTAGCTATCTTCAGAGGTCTCGCCCCAGTAATCAATAAATTATAGAGCCTAAAAGATAATTCAGCGACTAATGTAATATCTACTCCAATATTTGATATTTTTTTTGCCTTTGGGAGACGCAATTGTAGTGGTTACTTGACTTGAAAAATTATGATGTATGTAAAGCTTTTAGATATGATTCCTGATACTTTGTAATTGTTAGACAAGTGTTTCTATATTGGATACCGTATTTGCATCTTAAATACCGTATATGCAAGGCTTACCATATATGTAACAGTTACCGTATTTGCATGAGTTACCGTATATGCAGTGGTAACCGTATATTCAATAATTACCGTATATGCAGAATGGACCGATTTTATAACAAATCTAATGACTTGTTAATTACAGTAAGGAATAACAAGAAAATAATAATTAAACAGTAATTAAACAATAATAATAAAACTTTTAACCCGAAGCCTATATTACACACAGTTTCTCTAAAATAGATTCGCCCCCTTACCGTACATGCTTGAGGTATAAACTGAGCGTCTACTTCCCAGGATACAACGGAAGAACAGTATAATCTGAGCACAATAGATTTTACTCCGACGAACTGAGTTAATGCCCGAACAATATCACCACAAGGACTGTATTAAGAATTAAAAACGAAGACAGAATGAAGACTGTATGCAGATGAATTTCGTGTGTAGAAACTGAAAAAAATCGAGATATATATAGACTTGGATCTTGTAAATTGCCATTCAATTCATGGCAATTACCACATGAGTTTTGAAGTTTCAACAGTTTCAGAAAATGAAAAGTCTATTGAGAAAATAAATAAAAATTTTGCTCCTTTCGGTCCAACATTCGTGTACGCACACAAGTTCAAGGTCCGAAACTCATTTTGGTCCATGATTTGCGCCCCCCCTACGCGCGCAAGTGGAGAGGGCCTCTATGCTACACATGATTACATCATTTTAAAGTGTAATCCTTTATAAAGTGGTTTTAGTTTTAATCCACTTCCTATGTGGGACAAATTCTCGTTTTAATTTTCCCACCAACATAAACTCCTTTCACATGGCATACTTTGAGCTTCAATTTCTCATTCACCCGAGCATCATTTTTGACAAGTAAGTATATGATTTCAATGTACTCACGGAGGAGAGCACAAATCAACTTTTATCTTCCAAAATAGCCAAACGGGTCCCGCTCAAAAATCATGCCAAAGTCAAAGATATATATATATTTCCAACAGTGATTACCGGACTGGTAAAGCTAATAGAAAAAGAATTGCTCTTTTCCAGGTTTGGCGGATAAAAAACTTGTACTTGTACCACAGCCAACCTGCTTGGTACCAGTTCATAACCTCTACATTCTGTCATTTTAATTGGTGAGCTACCGAGCTGTTTCTATTTCTTTAGGACATCCGAATTGAAGTACGAATACTCACTAAAAAATACCGATGCATGTATTTACAATCTCTGCGATCTTGTTATTTATAGTTTCCTCTATATTGCTTGCAGGAGTCATCTATCCAGCAATCTCTTTTTCTTGTATATTTTTGCTAAGACCTTTTTTCACCTTTTTCTTCAAGAAAATTCTCACACGTGGGTGCTGTTGAGAGTAGGAATGTAAATATAATGTTGTGTTGTCTTCCAGGAAGACTTGTTGAAGAGGAAGAAGGAAACTTTGCACTATGGCTTTCCTGTATATTGACAGGTGCCGGGNTCTATTGAGAAAATAAATAAAAATTTTGCTCCTTTCGGTCCAACATTCGTGTACGCACACAAGTTCAAGGTCCGAAACTCATTTTGGTCCATGATTTGCGCCCCCCCTACGCGCGCAAGTGGAGAGGGCCTCTATGCTACACATGATTACATCATTTTAAAGTGTAATCCTTTATAAAGTGGTTTTAGTTTTAATCCACTTCCTATGTGGGACAAATTCTCGTTTTAATTTTCCCACCAACATAAACTCCTTTCACATGGCATACTTTGAGCTTCAATTTCTCATTCACCCGAGCATCATTTTTGACAAGTAAGTATATGATTTCAATGTACTCACGGAGGAGAGCACAAATCAACTTTTATCTTCCAAAATAGCCAAACGGGTCCCGCTCAAAAATCATGCCAAAGTCAAAGATATATATATATTTCCAACAGTGATTACCGGACTGGTAAAGCTAATAGAAAAAGAATTGCTCTTTTCCAGGTTTGGCGGATAAAAAACTTGTACTTGTACCACAGCCAACCTGCTTGGTACCAGTTCATAACCTCTACATTCTGTCATTTTAATTGGTGAGCTACCGAGCTGTTTCTATTTCTTTAGGACATCCGAATTGAAGTACGAATACTCACTAAAAAATACCGATGCATGTATTTACAATCTCTGCGATCTTGTTATTTATAGTTTCCTCTATATTGCTTGCAGGAGTCATCTATCCAGCAATCTCTTTTTCTTGTATATTTTTGCTAAGACCTTTTTTCACCTTTTTCTTCAAGAAAATTCTCACACGTGGGTGCTGTTGAGAGTAGGAATGTAAATATAATGTTGTGTTGTCTTCCAGGAAGACTTGTTGAAGAGGAAGAAGGAAACTTTGCACTATGGCTTTCCTGTATATTGACAGGTGCCGGGGCTAACCTTGTTTCATGGCTAATTCTCCCGAGAAATGCAGTTTCTATTGGAGCATCAGGTGCTGTATTTGGACTCTTTGCAATTAGCGTCCTTGTCAAAGTATAGTAATTTATTATATAATTAGTTGACTTTAGCAAGTGGAAGTTCCTATATCAGTATTAACTTGTCTACTTTCTATTCAGATGTCGTGGGATTGGAGAAAGGTACTTGAAGTACTTATATTGGGACAATTTATGGTAGAGAAGGTATCACAATCCATATTTATGGTTAATTAGGACTTGATCAATGATTCATGTGACTTATATTAACTTCTATGTAAACCGGAACTTTCTCAAGACTTTCTTTTCTTGTATTAAGATCGATCAGAATTACCATACACAAGCGGGTAAGAATGTATCTTTGATACAAAATGCATACAATTGATCCAATAAAAGTTCATGAAGACAAGCGTATAAATATCATTCTATTGTATACATCCTTTGGGTTTCTACTGGCACAAGTAAGACAGTTAAATCTATACTTTGTTTGTTAATCTTAAATTATTAGTTGAACCATGTCTTCGGATGGCTTTACTCACAGAGTAGATTTTCCTCTGGCTGCATTTGTGCGTCGTGATAATTAGAAATGGGATGTTTTCCCACAAGTTGGCTATACTTGTATTACTACCAAAATTGTGTAACTGAGAGGCTAATAAGTGGGTGTTTCGCTAGAACTTTTATCCGGCTTTCTTTAATTTGATGCTTGCTTGGCATATCAGGTAACGGAAGCAGCCCAAGCTTCGACAAACTTAGCAGGCAGTTACAGAGGAGTCTATGATGTACAAAACGTGAATTATATAGCTCATTAGCAGGGTTTCTCCACCGGTGGATGAGAAGAAATAAAGATACAACCTGATACATGTTCCAATTTTGTATCTGATACAGGATGGTTGAAATATATATTGACGTAGTTTTTTGATATGCTGTATGAATGACAACTGATGTATGCTGATATTGACTTCTGTAAATAACTTTTCATGAAGAAAGCATATTTGTCTTGAGATATGTCTGTTGCTGTATTATAAAGCTTATTTTTTTTGTACATTTTGGTACTAAATTCTTAAAAATTGCTTAAACATTCTCTTAGGCAGCTGAAGTTTCTGCTATTTTTCTTTTTAGGGTAAGGAAATGCACATTTTCAAGGATTTACAGTTAGCATTCTGTACCTGCAAATGTGAACAAACGTTTGAATTTCACCAACAATAAAGCTTTCGGAAGATTATTGCACTGTAGGAATTGTTGGGACAAGATTTAACTTACTTTTCTTTAATAATAATGTCGAATTCACTTTACCAAACATTTCAAGTTAGAAAAGACGAGAGATTAAGGGATGGAATCCCAATTTTCTTTCTATATACAACAGTCAGTCATTTAAGTTCCAAGTTCCAACCATGCCTTCATATCAACTTCTCAAGCGAAATAATGCCTAATTTTCTTGATGTTTCTGCGTGCCATTCAGTTCAAGAAAAGTACTGTATAAAAGGGTGCAATCTGACCGGACATGTAGAGCTGCCTCTGAAATTGCCTCTGACAAACAATCGGAGCTCGTTCCCGAAGCCTAAAAGTCAGGTTCATAGTTTTAGTAGCAGCACACAAGCTCTCGGATGAGTACTCTGCTTCCCTTACCACCATTCGACTTCTTTTCATAGGAGCGGCCGACCCCTTTTGATCACTCACAATCACGTTAGGAATCTGTAATCTCGAAAAAGTAGCATTATCTGCTTCTTTCTGATAAATTTTCTCTAAGCTCTCGACTGGCATCTCTTGCTGCATTTCTTGTGGACGCACTGTGTTTTGCTTCCTAAAACTTATCATTATTCTATCAGCTTCTTTAGTTAATCCAACAGCACGCCATGATTCTGCAACCAACAGAAAAGTACTTTTCTCAGGTCGAACATTGAATCGTTCCATGAGTTGGATGGTTTCTTCTGCTTTCCATGGCTTCTTGGCTTCTGCATAACCCCAAATTAAGGTTTCAAAAGTCTTCAAATTTGGAGATATTCCACTTTCACACATTTTCTCAAACGCCCTCATTGCAGAGTTCAGTGCACCAGCACTGCACCAGCCGCTTATGATAGTGGTGAAGATCACTACATTTGGGCGAATACCGGATTCGATCATGGCAGTCAGGAGTTCTTCGGCCTTTCCTGGCTCTAAGGCACGCACATAACCTTTGGCGAGAATGCTGTATGCATGGACATCGGGTTTTATGCCGGCTTCTACCATGTCATCGAAAATTTCTCTGCACTTCACCATATAGCCTGCTGCACTCCAGGCATTCATAATGGTGCTAAAAGTAATCACATCTGGTTTGACTCCAAATTCTTCCATCAAAGTCAAAATCTATCAAATTGAAAATTGACATCAATGTCAAAATCTATGAAATGAAAGAAAAGAATTACTTGCTCTTTACTAAAGCGGGTGTATTTATTTGGGACGTTTTATGTTCGATATAGAGCATCCAAAATCATTTGAATTCTGAATTTCAATAATAAAATTACAGACAGATGCTGGCAAAGCATGTTTTTCTTTTGTTCCCTCAAACAATAAAACATGTGCCAAGGATTGTAAGGATTTTGGATCATTTATACTTGTCTTTGAAAATAAGTAAATGACCTATCAACTGCAACATCTATCATTACTTCTTCTAACCGGGTGCAAGAGAGAAAAAACGATAAAAAGGAACTAAACAGAAATCATAAAAGAATACTAACCTCGTCAACACCATCTCTATCTGAAATGTGTAAGAACCCTTTTATCAACGAATTAAAAATGACAAGATTCGGACGCACCCCAAGATCCTTCATCTTGTAAACAAATCTCAAGGCATCCCTCATTTTACCTTCTTTGCAGTATCCGGAGATTATAATGCTCAATGTTCTTTCATTAGGCTGCACATTATTATTCTGCATCTCTAGTATCATTTCTTCAGCCTTTTCCATTTGCCCATTTTGAGTATAAGCTGTTGCTATTGTGTTGTAAGTAATAGCATCGGGTTGTATACCCGAAGCTACCATCTTGTAAACCATATTCCAAGCCTCGTTAATATTCTTTTTGTTACACCATGCCCTGACAAGTACATTATACGTTCTTAAATTGGGTTTTACATTCTCTTCCTTAGACATCAGTTCCATTACTCTTAAAGATTCTTCGGGCTTTCCAGCAATTCCATATCCTTTTATTAATGTATTGAAAGTGCTAGTAGTCGGTTTCATCCCGTGCTCCTTCATCTTCAATAAAGTTTTGATGGCTTCCTCCATGTTCTCAGATTCAGAAAACGCATTTACAACAGCATTGAAGAAAACTGAATCGGGCTCCATCCCACTCTCTTGCACTTGACGAATGATTGAATGAATGTAGTCAAAGCGTTTCTGAACTGTCAAAGACGCTAAAAGAGTTGTGTATGTTACCAGAGATGGCTTATGTCCTGCTTCAATCAAATTATTAAAAAGAGATTGGGCTTCCTGAGGCTTCCCTCTTTCTAAGAGAATGTTCATCAGTTTTGTCCTCGATCGAACCGCCCTACAACTATTCTCACTCATGCAGAAAGTACAGAGTGTAGACTCCGGCATTGGATACAATTGAATATTTTCATCACGAGATGTTTCCTGCAATAAGACTTGGTCATCACCATTTTATAAATGCAAGGTTGAATAAATTTTTTCTAAGCAAACAGGAATTTGTCAAATAGATAGTTCAATACCTTTAATGGCAATTCTTGAACCCACTCTTTCTTGAGTACTGCAGTGCCTCTGGGGTTTCCGTTAATCGTCCCAGAATATACACTCTCTTTGTTGAACTCCCCCTTGTAGCCCATTGTCTTACTTTAGGATGCCGTCCACTTGAATGTTTCCTTGTCAATTAGCTTCACAAAACAAAAAGAAAAAATGAGGACTCTAGTCTGATTCCATGAAAATCCCACAACAGTTGCCTTCGAAATTAACTCCCACCTTAATGTTTATTTCTACTAACAAACTCTGATTATAGAACTTAATATTGTTTATAAGCAAACTTTAATTCGTATCGGTTTGTACGAGATTATTGAGAAGATGAATAGTCATTGGACTCTAAACGTGAGACAGGAAGATGATAGCTGGGAGAGTCGAGCATTTGTATCCTACTTGTGCTCTCTCTAGTCTCCTCTCAAGTTTACATCTGGACAAACAAAAGGACTTTTAAGGGTTAGCCGAGCCTACACGAGTTTCTAAAATTCCACCTCTTTCGATTAGCCTTCAAAACCTAAGAGCCTTCTCATCTCCCATTACACGATCAATTTCCAATAACTTAAAATGAAATTGTCATCATCCTCAACAACAAAAACAGTAAGCTAATCGGCTACGTATATCTTTATTAACCACTCAGTTCAATTAGTTCAATTCATTGCGAGATGATCTAAAAGTAACAAATCCTCGAGATGTTGTCATCAAGTAAACTATTTATCAGAAAGAATAATTGCAAAACGATTCTACAGGGTACTGAATCCAAACTTTAATGGTAAAACATAGAGCCCAACATACAAATCAATGAAAGCACACACTTTAATTTTAAAAAAACCCACAAAATCAAGAAAATGGACCGAGTCCCACGCTTGATTATCATCAACACAATAATGGAAAAGTAATTACATCAAGAAATGGGTCCCCAGTAAGAACATCATTCCATCAATTTAAACACACACACGAAAAAAAAAAAAAAAAAAAGAGACGAAACCCAAGAATTAATTATGGGAAAATGTGTTTAGGGAAGTTCTTAAAGTTTTTTGGTACCTGCTGTCTGTACACATACAGAGAGATAGAGAGAAAAGTGGCAGTTTTTTTCCTTTTTATATGCATGCAAGAATTAGCAGAAATTGGGGAAGAAAAAATCTTATCCACATATTATTACAGGATAGTATGAGAAAGATAAGGAGAAAAACTGAAGTGAGGCTCAAGAAAAACTTTATTTTTGGATTTTTTTATTTTCTTGTATAATCTGGATATTGTTATTTGTCTAAAATTACTTTACTTTAGAAAATTGAGCGAAGGAAATTGGATTGAAAAATTTACAATTTTTTTAAAGATTTTCTTTAGAAAATTTATATATATAAATCTATATTAAAAACTTTTGTATTTTGTGATAGAGAGTAATTTGGTCAAAAACAATTAATTTAAGAAGAAATAGAAAGCATGAACCACAAAAATTTATTTTTACATGAGATAGGATTTGTTCGGATATAGATACAAAAATTTGCAATATATCATATTAATTTTATGAATTCTAACTATTATAATAGTATTGATGTCGATAAAGTGATGGAGAAAATAAATTGGAAAATGTGTGGCCTTGAGAAACACATCCTGTGGTTCGTAAATTTTGATAAATATATAGTTGAAAAATTAATGCAAACTATAATTGAAAACNCTAATAATAGTAATTTTTTTAAAGTGATTTGTTTAAAAGTTGGGAAAATATTTGATTTACGTGCAAATCATTTTCTTTGAATAATATGTGGGTGAAAACAAGTTTGAAAAAAAAAAAAAAAAAATGGGACCAAACATGGGCATAAACAACTCGAAATTATGTTGGATTTAATTTATTTTCCATGCCATAAACTAGTCACAACTTTGCAAGCTAACTTGTGTTGCTAGAAATCCCTTCAAATAATACAAGAAAGCATCACATCATTGCATTTTCACATAAATGCCTTTCAGGTGTTGTCTCAAGGTACAAAAACTGACAGCATCAAAATTGAAAAAGGCTGAACAGAAAACAAAGAGTAATGTTATTCATGGTGAAGACTATCAATAGTCGTCATATGTAATATACATGTGTCGTTTTGTCATTTGATGCATGAGCCAATAAAAAATTAACACATAAATACATCAAATAACAAAATATTATATGTATGCCACGTAAGACGATTACTGATAGTTTTCATTATGAACAACATTATTCCTAAACAAAATAGCTCATTGTCACGGCACATTGCTATTCATTTAGGTTTTAGGAGGCTCTCTCTCTTGGCGTGCAAGTTTTTCTGTATCAATTTTCTCCAATTTTGATCCATACAAAGAAGGGATCACATCGTCGCATTTTCACATAAACGCCTTTAAGGTGTTGTTTCTCAAGGTACCAAAACTGACAGCATCAAAATTGAAAGCTGAACACAAAACAAAGAGTAATGTTATTCATGATAAAGACTACCGATAGTCGTCCTATGTGACATATATGCGTCACTTTGTCATAATTGGGCCTTTTTACTCTTCATGAATCAGCAATCACTTGGCTTTCATTAGGTTTGGGAATTTATCATTTGGTATTCAATCATTCCAATGACTTGCTGGTTTTAAGTTTTAACACCTTAAGACTATTAGTTGTATTGTAGAACTTAAATTTCTACTTGTTTATCTTGTATTACATTTAATGGTCGTGAAACATGTCTAAGAAAAAAAAAAAGGCACCAAGGCAAGTGGTAAACTATAAACAACCATGTCAAAAGTTCAAGAGAGATGTTGTCGAGAAAATTGTTGCTGCACGAGGAATATTACCACCAAGAAACGACAATTTAGGAGAAAAATAAAATCACAGAGCTAAAAAGATATCGATGTTGTGCTGAAACTAAATATTCAAACCCAAAAAGATCAAGTGCAAAATCAACACATGAAGCCCTCTTTTACGCAAATAAACATCATAGTATCTTCCAGATTTGCTGACGAAGAAGATGAGAAAAATCACTGCAACACAAGTTCGCGAAACCCTTAGGCCTTATCCGCTTTTGGATGCTCTATTAGTAAGACTCTAGGATGGAATGGTGGATAAAAAAATGGAGGGGGAAGTGGAGGTGGGTTGGGAAGAAGAAGACACTAGCGTGTGTGTTTTTTCTTATTTCTTATTTAATTATTTAATGTGATGAATGAAAAATTACCTTTTTTGCCTCTTTTTAAAATGCTAAAAATGTGATCAAAGTTAAAATTTTTTGACAATTAACAAAATTATGGATGAAAACTGTCCAAAAGGGATTCATCTGCAATATTTGAAAATGTTAGGAGTGACGATTGCAATAAATCAAAAACTTGGAGAAAGTTTGCTAATATTTCAAAGGTTTTGAGACTTTTGATGCAATTATCCCT
>CAIGRF010417190.1:35135-52543 GCA_903798235.1 Fraxinus ornus | reverse complement strand
GTTTTTCATCCCGTTATCATCCCTATCGTGCCTCAAAACATTGTACCTACACTCATGAGAAGTAGATCTAAGTGAATTTATGTCCATACCTCCCCACTTCACCTGTTATCATTCGTACCATATTAATAAGGTCTCTAGTTTTTGTCCTATTTTCTACCCTACCAAGCCTCAAACATTGTACCTACTCTCATGGGAAGTAGATCCAAGGTTTGCTAGGCAAATGTAGAAAGGAATTTAAATTCCATGTTAGTTGAAAAATAAAAATTCATCAAACTCATATGAATTCGTTTTTCATGAAAGCAAAGAAAATGCAGTTTAAAGTGGTTGTACCTTAGAATTCGGTTTCCATTTCCATGTTGCAATCAAACCGTCAAAGTGGAATTCGTTTTTTTCAGATGTGACATTTTTCATGAAATTCGTTGCAATCAAACAAGGCTTAAGTGAATTTATGTACACATCTCTCTGTTGAGCTATTCAACAAAGTATCTACTGTCATGAGAAGTTTCCGTTTGTGTAGATTTGTTTAATTATCATTATTCTAACTCTTTTTTTACGTACTCATTTTCATCACACATTTACATAATAAAAAATTATACACATAAATTCAAATAATTTTTTTTCTTTTTTTTAACTACACATTTTTTAGAAATCACTATTCAAAAAATAGTTTTGGCCGGGTTAAAGTTTGCTAAAAATTTAAGTTAAATTCAAAAATAATTTTTAATCACTCATTTTACGAGATAAATAAATTTTCAATCACATATTTGATTGATTTTTATCCAGGTGTTTGGTGTGGATTAAAATCAGATTTTTAATGGATTATGATAGAAATTTTTGAAATGTGTGGTTGAAAAGATGTGAGACTCATGAAAGATGTGGTTGATATTAATTATTTGACTTTAACTTGGATTAAAATAAAATTTTAATCCGACCCAAACATGCCCCAAAATTTGCTAAGGACCTATTGGGAGTTTTTTTTCACCAATTTTGGATGACACTGTATATGAGGAATCGAAAAAATCAGTGCTCATTAGTGTAATTTTGATCGATTTTCTCAACCCATCAAATTGACTGATTTTGGCTTTCTCATATTATCTTCTAATTTTACCTTGTAAAAAATAATTATTCCATCATCCAACATATTTACTTCAAAATTAACTTATAAATAAAAATATAATAACTAAAAAGTTATTTATAAGCAAAAAAAATATTATAATTTAAAAAATGATTATAAGTAAGATATTACTTATAAGATAAGAAAAATTACATTATAATTAAAAAATCACTCTTACATGAAAAAAAAAAATGTTCATAAAATAATAATACTACTAATAAGGAAAAAAAATCACTTATCAAATAAAAAAACTATTTATTGAAATGTTTGCGAGATTGTCTTCTGTGTTTACCTTATCGAGTGCGGTGGTTCGGCTGCTCCGGTCAGTTGTTGTTACCTACAAAAAGAGGTCGAGACTTTCTTCCCCGTTGTCCCTCCGGCGTGAGAATCAGTTGGTGGCTTAAAAAGTGGGAAGATAATATAATGTAAGTCCAACAGTTCAGGGTTTCAAGAAGTCCAACATTTCTTACCTTGGAGATATTTATAGGCATCTGTGGCTACACGTGCATTTGACGGTTGCTGGTGCCACGTGTCCCACGTAAGCCTCCCCACTTCCCCCACGTTCAGGTAGAATGACTCTCACTCCTCAAGTAGTTGGTTGTACCCACGTTCGCTGTTGGACGATTTTTGTCTGGCACATCGTCATTTGTATGGTTAAGTATGGCGTTGACTCCTGCGATAGGCATGGGGGTCTATGGCTTCACACGATAGGCATGGGGGTCATAGCAGGCCTCATGGTAGTTGGTGGTAGCATTGGGGTCGACGAATCCACGAGATCGACGGTCCAGTGGGGGTAGACAACCTTATGTTAGTAGACGGGTCACGTGAATGTAGAGGGCCTCATGGGGGTCGATGGTTTCACCGGGGTAATGGCTTCGTGATGGTAGATGTGTAGCGTATTTCTAAGAGTGTTGACCTTATTTGTTCGCGTGGTTAATTAACAATGTCATATTATATCATTTATAAACAAAAACTTCGCTTGAAATAATTTTAAAGTATAAAATTCACTTATAAGTTAAAAATATTAACTTAAAAGTTTAAGTAGATATTTAACTTTACTTAATTTTTAAGTTAAATATTAATTTATATGTAAAAAAAATACTTATAATAATATCACTTATGAGGAAAAAAAAACTTCATATAAGAAATTATAAATTGAAAATGTAACTAAAGGGACATATATATGTAATTTTATTCTTTTTAAAAAAAATTCAAGATCGATGGATAAGAAATTCTCAAGTATAGATTAGGAGCCTGTTTGGTAGGGCTATTAATCATATTAAAATTGAAAATATGGCCGTTGTTGGGTCCCACTCGTCTAATAAAAGTCAACCATAACGGCTAGTTTTTCAATTTTAATCCAATTTTAATCTCTACCAAACACACTATAAAACTAAAACTTAAAAACTCATATTATTTTAAAAATGGTCATTAAAATTACTCAAAATCGATTAGCTTATTATATAAGTTGAAACTCCTGAGCCAACCCTAAAACTTTAGGACCATGCTTCAAGTATAGGGATTTAAATCTCTGTACTTCACAGACAACTCACATTATAGGTGGGTGGAAGGAGGATTTTGACAATATTTTAATCATGTGGAACCATTTTATGTGAGATAGATTTTGAAATTCTGTATAGAATCTGTACTTAAGGAATTTTCCAAAACTTTATTTCTCGACTACAACAGACATGGGCTAAATCTGAGTGAATTTGTGTGCACACCAACTCCCGTCTACTCAAACCCGAACGTCATGATAGAATCTTCCATGAAACTCCGTTAAGCGTGCCACCTTTTTCATCTTGAGTTAAAAAAACGAAGAAAAGAAAGAAAGCATCATTTGGAGAAGAAAATAATGTTTTATTATTCTTCAAGTTTATAATAATATTTTTGTATTCCGTATCCAGAAAGAAATATCATTTGTACAGTTGTGTGAATTCAATGGAGAACACTGCCCAAAAGTTAAGACCTCCCAGTGGGAACAAGACATGTTCACATTCTTCACTTCTCCGCCACTTCATATATTACAGTACACAAGGGTTTCTTTCATCCCTCATCACTCGCACACAACACGCACTTGAATACGACTCGTGGAGTGAAGCAGAAAACTTAGTTATCAGATTTCATTCATTGGGAATTCTGGATTCTTTCTGTATGCTAAGGTAAATTGTTGAAGCTCTCTCATGTTTGTTTATGGGTTTTGTGTTTGTTTTCGTATTTAATCAGTGTGACATTTTACCCTTGTCAGACTAGTAGATTGTTTGAGGACACAAATCTTGAAATCCAACCTCTTGTTCGTGGAAATGCCTGATTGAGATTTTTGAGCTCAGTTGAGTTTGGGCTTTTATCTTTAAAGGAACTTTTAGAGGGAAACTTCTTCATATTTAATTAACATGGGATTTTAACTTAACAAAACCAATCTTATTTGAATGTTTTGAATTGATTAGTAATTGAGTTTCAATCAAAATCATTTCATTACCGAATCGTAACGCAATAATTGAATGGACTCTCTTTCCTGTTTTTGTCATTTATCACACATTAGGTCGTATTCCAGACATCCCATGGCATACGTCAGATTCTGATATTTATTTATTTTTAAATTTTTGCCCTTTCGGCCTTTCTTTTGTACGTACATATCTCAACAAAGCATCGTTATTGTCAATATTTATAGATTTATCTAATGCTTACCAATTCTTAGTGCTTTGGTGTTCTGCTGTAAACAGTTAAATTTGACTCCAGTCTTTCTTTATATTTCAATTTATTGATCATTTCATTTAGACAATTATATTGAAATTTTCATTTCCCCCTTGTTGGACTTATAATACTTTTTCTTATTCCTAATACTAATCAAGCGTGGTTTTGATTTCTTAATATGTTTGTTTATGATATAAAGAAACATTTACACGGATTATTTCATTAATGAAGGAAACTGTGACATCTTATTGAGGTATACTCTGGCTACTTGGTAGAGCATGATGGCTGGATCACTTCGAATGATTTGGTTTCCGATATTGCTGTTACTCCTGCTAGAGAACAGTAAAGGAGTATTCTCAGCTTCCAAGTACTTAATTGGGCTCGGAAGCTATGACATTACGGGGCCAGCGGCTGATGTCAACATGATGGGATATGCCAACACAGACCAGATTGCTTCTGGAGTTCACTTTAGGTTGCGAGCTCGTTCTTTCATTGTAGCAGAACCACAAGGAAATCGGGTTGTATTTGTGAATCTCGATGCTTGCATGGCCTCACAACTGGTGACAATTAAAGTACTTGAGAGGTTGAAAGCAAGGTAGTCAAATTAAGTTTTACCCTCCGCATCCCCACCTGGTTTGCTATATATATATTGTGGTGCCTAAGTGATTTTCCATGCGTTGAGTTGGTAATTCTTGTGCAAACAAAGAAGTAAATTAGAATATTGTTGCTTTAAATATCTCAGTAGATCTAGACTTCTAGTAAAGAATAGATCGGAAAGGATGATAAGGATTTACCTAGATGACTCCAATTTATTGGGAATAAGGCTTAAATTGTTGCTATTTGTTGTAGACACTTTCTGTGTTGTTTATATTGTGGATATCGAATTAAGCATATCCTTGTTGCTTTTCTAGGTATGGAAATCTTTACACAGAAAGTAATGTTGCTATTAGTGGAATTCACACACATGCCGGCCCCGGTGGTTATCTTCAATATGTTGTATATATCGTAACATCACTTGGTTTTGTGCGTCAATCTTTTGATGCTCTTGTTGATGGAATTGAGCAAAGCATTGTACAAGCTCACAGTAACCTTCGTCCTGGATCAATATATGTGAACAAAGGTAATGGAATGTGATATTTAGACTCATAATCCATGATCAATAGTAGTTTTCTTATTTATGTTTGATAGAGTTGTCACTGTTTCAAATCCAGTCTCCAGGTTCTCTTTCAACAAGTTTTCCTTCTCATATTGTAGTGTTATAAATGGACCTTCTGGGTACCCATCTTGCAACATTTTGTAGTCCGTATCTTACTAAATAAAGTTTCATTTTTAAACACTCTGAAGCTTGGGCGCAGTATGTTATTTTGCTGCTAAAGCATGTTCGCTATGGACATAATTTTGTCGAAAGCTTATGTTATCCTCGTCTCATGAAGTAATTTTTCATTTGATTCATTTGGCATATGATATTTCCTTGGGTGTTTGCTAACTATGCTATTGTTCCACAGTGAAATACTATAGAATTGGTTCTACATTTTCCTTAGTTCGTGTGGATTATACATTGTAAGGCTATATATTTGTTAACTAATGGCAGAATAACTATGGATCACTTCGTTTAGCCTGCTCTGAGTTTGATTTTATGGTTCAAACTGTTATGCCCGTTTCTGGGAAATGACGTTCAACAGTGTGTGAGTGGTATCTTGAAGAAAATTGTGGGTAATCTCTCTTTTTGACCTCTATATATTATTGTGATCAGTTTTGGCCTCAAACTACAGGTGAACTTTTAGATGCTGGGGTTAATCGTAGTCCGAGTGCTTATCTCAATAATCCTACAGAAGAACGCAAGAAATACAAATATGATGTTGATAAAGATATGACCCTTTTGAAGTTTGTTGATGATGAATGGGGTCCAGTCGGTAGCTTCAATTGGTTTGCTACCCATGGAACTTCTATGAGCCGTACAAACTCATTGGTAAGCGGGGACAACAAAGGAGCTGCTGCACGTTTTATGGAAGACTGGTTTGATCAGAACAATAGTGGAAAGATACTTTCTTATNACGAGGTCCAGTCGGTAGCTTCAATTGGTTTGCTACCCATGGAACTTCTATGAGCCGTACAAACTCATTGGTAAGCGGGGACAACAAAGGAGCTGCTGCACGTTTTATGGAAGACTGGTTTGATCAGAACAATAGTGGAAAGATACTTTCTTATGTATCCAATGGTGAAGATACCCCATTAACAGCCTCAAACATGATTCCAGTTCATGAAAATCGTAAGTTTCTAGATACTTGTCTGTTTTATGCATAAAATACAATAGCAATTTTCGAAATTGACTTGTAGAACATTGTGATCACGTGTTTCCTGTTCATAGATGTCTGATAACAAGGTTTTGACTTGAAAAAATCTTATACCATATCTAGCTACTTACCATTTTGAATTATGAAAGCATTTTACCTTGGAGAATTGTATATGCATTTAGGTTCTTGTTTTCTGCCAATATTCCTGACTGATCCAGGGCAGGGTACTGTTTCCAGCTTAGTGCTGGCTATGGAACCTCTTCAAGTCCATTGCTTTGGCTATAGTCAACTAAAACCTAAGTTCCTTAGATTTTATATAGCTTAGGTAAGTTCTCTCTCAATTAATACTTTACAATACTGTGCAGGAATGGATGTGTAAAGTAGGCATAGAAGTATGTTAGTTTGTGCTTACTCGTTTGTGGTTTTTGTGGTTGTTTATTAGTCAAACTCACCTGTTTGCAAAAGTAAAACTTTAATTACTTTCTGGAAAAGTAACTTTTAATCATAGCCGACAAGCTCTAACAGTATCATCTGTGATAATGGACGAAAGAATTTCAACTGATTCACGCTTATCTTTGTGGCTGTCTAAATACAGATCATGAATTACATGAACTTGCTGCTTCTTTCCAAACTGGTTCGGGCAAACCGATACGTATAAGGAGTACTCTCAGTCAAGCTGGTAGGCCTAGATTTGTGTCAGCATTTTGTCAAACCAATTGTGGGGATGTTAGCCCGAATGTGCTCGGGGCCTTCTGCATAGATACCGGATTACCTTGTGACTTCAATCATAGTACCTGTGGTGGGAAGAATGAGTTATGCTATGGGCGAGGTCCTGGGTATGCATATTTTCACAGTTTGAGAAAGTTTGGCTAATCTTTCGAAATACAACAAAATTAATTATTTCAAAACTTACTTATTGACTTTTTAAGCTTAGCCAAACATGCTCTTTGTCTTATGGCAGAAATAAAATCGCTACTACGTTGTAGTTTTCAGAAGTTGACCATACATTATCCTGTAACTATCTCGTCTCTTGCTTGCATGGCAGATACCCGGATGAATTTGAAAGTACACGTATCATTGGTGATAGACAATTCAAAAAAGCAGTGGAACTTTTCGACAAAGCATCAGAAAAATTGAAGGGAAAGGTCGATTATCGCCATACTTATCTGAACTTCTCCAACCTTGAGGTGACAATTTCTAAACAGGGTGGAGGTAATGAGGTTGTGAAAACCTGTCCAGCTGCAATGGGGTTTGCATTTGCTGCTGGTACAACTGATGGACCTGGTGCATTTGATTTTAAGCAGGGAGATGACAAGGTACTGCTGTTTGATGCATGTTGTATGATCACAGCTCTATGCTATCATCTAGCAAAGTAGCATACTTATGTTCTCTCTCTCTCTCCATCCAGGGGAATGCATTTTGGAGGCTGGTAAGGAACTTACTTAAAACACCAGACCAAAAACAAGTTGATTGTCAACGTCCAAAGCCCATTCTGCTTGATACTGGTGAAATGAAATTGCCTTATGATTGGGCGGTGAGTTACCATAATGGTATTTTTTATTTTCTGTTATGGTTTGATTTTGCAATCTTTTAGACATTTTGCAATAGAAAGCAAATTGCGATCCGAAAAAGTCAAATCTCTTCAATTTTTTTCTCCATGAGTAAATAGTAATCTTCTTCTACATGATGTATAAACAGCATGAGCCTGAAATGTTAATAGTTATTGTTTTGTTAGCCAGAATTTCTTAATAGATATCACATAATTAATGCAGATGTTTCCATAAAATTTTTCATTTTATTGATAATTCACTGTAAGTAGGCAAGCTTTGTATGTACCACTCCTTGAGATTAGATTATTAGGGGTGCATGAGAACACTAATTTGAATATATTGTCGTAATGAAACATTTTTGTTTATTCTCAGATCATACCATCTTATATTTCCATTTTAGTTTCCTAAAAGCAAAAACACCAATTATTTATGATCAAGGCTGACAAAATTTAGCTGCTATTACACAATGGGAAAAAATAGAGTGAGTGGGGAATAAGTAAAAACAGAAATAGTAGATATTGTCAGATTACTCTATTCCACATTATCTACACTTTTAGTGGAGGTGAGCTATTAATTCATATTCAGGTGGAAGGTCCCTGTTTGGTGGCCTTAGATTTAATTTACATTAATTTATTTTTCATACTCATTTTCAATCACACATTCACACTTTAAAATATTCCACACGTAAATCCAAAACTTTTTTCTACTTTTTAACAACACATTCTCCAAAAAATACTAGTCAAAACATAATTTTTCACAAATTGAAGGCCACCAAACAGGGCCCAAGGTGTGTTTGATGAATATTATTGAAAAAAAAATGTATTTTAAGTAGTGATATGAGGTTATAAAGTAAGGAAAGGTTATTGATGTGATGGAAAATATTTTTTTATTGAAAAATGTGGGGTTGAAAAGGAGTGTGGAAAGAATGTATTTTAAAAGAATGTGTACCAAACAGATGCCTAATATCATTTAGATTAATTGAGTAATAGTGGAAAGATACTTTCTTATATATCCAATGTTGAAGATACCCCAGTAACAGCGTCAAACATTATTCCAGTTCATGAAAATCGTAAGTTTCTACATACTTATCTGAATAATTATCTGTTTTATGCATAAAATACAATAACAATTTTCGAAATTGACTTGTAGAACATTGTGATCGTGTGTTTCCTGTTCTTAGATGTCTGATAACAAGGTTTTGACTTGAAAAATTCTTATACCATAGTTAGCTACTTACTATTTGAATTATGAAAGCATTTTACCTTGGAGCATTGTATATGCATTTAGGTTCTTGTTTTCTGCCAATATTCCTGACTGATCCAGGGCAGGGTACTGTTTCCAGCTTAGTGCTGGGCCTGCTGGCTATGGAACCTCTTCAAGTCCATTGCTTTGGCTATAGTTAACTAAAACCTAAGTTCCTTAGATTTTATATAGCTTAGGTAAGTTCTCTCTCAAATAATACTTTACAATACTGTGCAGGAATGGATGTGTGAAGTAGGCATAGAAGTATGTTAGTTTGTGCTTACTCGTTTGTGGTTTTTGTGGTTGTTTATTAGTCAAACTCACCTGTTTGCACAAGTAAAACTTTAATTACTTTATGGAAAAGTAACTTTTAATCATAGCCTACAAGCTCTAACAATATCATCTGTGATAATGGACGAAAGAATTTCAACTGATTCACGCTTATCTATCTTTGTGGTTGTCTAAATACAGATAATGAATTAAATGAACTTGCTGCTTCTTTCCAATCTGGTTCAGGCAAACCGATACGTATAAGGAGTACTCTCAGTCAAGCTGGTAGGCCTAGATTTGTGTCAGCATTTTGTCAAACCAATTGTGGAGATGTTAGCCCGAATGTGCTCGGGGCCTTCTGCATTGATACCGGATTACCTTGTGACTTCAATCATAGTACCTGCGGTGGGAAGAATGAGTTATGCTATGGGCGAGGTCCTGGGTATGCATATTTTCAGTTTGAGAAAGTTTGGCTAATTTTTTAAAAAACAACAAAATTAATTATTTCAAAACTTACTTATGTACTTGACTTTTTGAGCTTAGCCAAACATGCTCTTTGTCATATGGCAGAAATAAAATCGCTACTACGTTGTATTCTTCAAAAGTTGACCATACATTATCCTGAAACTATAATCTCGTCTCTTGCTTGCATGGCAGATACCCAGACGAGTTTGAAAGTACACGTATCATTGGTGATAGACAATTCAAAAAAGCAGTGGAACTTTTCAACAAAGCATCAGAAAAATTAAAGGGAAAGGTCGATTATCGCCATACTTATCTGAACTTCTCCAACCTTGAGGTGACAATTTCTAAACAGGGTGGAGGTACTGAGGTTGTGAAAACCTGTCCAGCTGCAATGGGGTTTGCATTTGCTGCTGGTACAACCGATGGACCTGGTGCTTTTGATTTTAAGCAAGGAGATGACAAGGTGCTGCTGTTTGATGCATGTTGTATAATCACAGCTCTATGCTATTCTATCATCTAGCAAAGTAGCATACTTATGNGGAATGCATTTTGGAGGCTGGTAAGGAACTTACTTAAAACACCAAACCAAAAACAAGTTGATTGTCAACGTCCCAAGCCCATTCTGCTTGATACTGGTGAAATGAAATTTCCTTATGATTGGGCGGTGAGTTACCATAATGGTATTTTTTATTTTCTGTTATGGTTTGATTTTGCAATCTTTTAGACATTTTGCAAAAGAAAGCAAATTGCGATCTGAAAAAGTCAATCTCTTCAATTTTTGTCTCCACGAGTAAATAGTAATCTTCTTTTACATGATGTATAAACAGCATGAGCCTGAAATGTTAATAGTTATTGTTTCGTTATCTAGAATTTCTTATTAGTATCACATAATTAATTCAGATGTTTCCATAAATTTTTTTGTTTAATTGATAATTCAATGTAAGTAGGCAAGCTTTGTATGCACCACTCCTTGAGATTAGATTATTAGGGTGCATGAGAACACTAATTTGAATATACTGTCGTAATAAAACCTTTCTGTATACTCTCAGATCATACCATCTTATATTTCCGTTTTAGTTTCCTAAAAGCAAAAGCACCAATTATTTATGATCAAGGCTGACAAATTTTAGCTGCTATTACATAATGGGAAAAAATAGAGTAAATGGGGAATAATTAGAAACAGAAATTGTAGATATTGTCAGATTACTCTATTCCACATTTTCTACACTTTTAGTGGAGGTGAGCTGTTAATTCATATTCAGGTGGAAGGCCCCTGTTTGGTGGCCTTAAATTTAATTTACATCAATTTATTTCTCATACTCATTTTTAGCCACACGTTCACACGATAAAATATTCTACACATAAACCCAAAAATTTTTCCTACTTTTTAATCACACATTCTCCAAAAAATACCATTCAAAACATAATTTTTCACTAATTGAAGGCCCTCAAACAGGGGCCTAATATCATTTAGATTAATTGAGCATGTTTGGCTAAGTTAAAAAAAATAAAAAATGGAAGTACACTTTTGGAAATAAGATTGGACTTCTGAAATAGCTGCATACTTGGCAAAAAAGGATTAGTATATTTTACTTTTCTTTAAGCTTAGAAGCATGTCCTATGTTGGTTTTTCTTCCCCATAACCATAGCTGAGATTATATTGGCTCGGCTTTACTAATAATGCGAGGAAAATTGTGCCTAAATCTTGTGGTCCTCTCTAAGGGAAACAAACAATGGATGGAAATTTGACCTCTCGTTATGAATATGCTGAAAAGATAAATAGTATTCATATATGCTTGGAAGTCATCTTTTCTATTCTATTACAAATGAATCATTTTCTCCTCTCAACTCTTGTTCTTCTGTACAAAGATTGATGATAATTTGGTTTCTCCTTTGGTTTTGTAGCCTGCAATACTTCCAGTCCAGATTCTGAGGATTGGGCAGCTGGTCATTCTCAGTGTACCCGGAGGTAGAAACTTTAACATATTTTTAGCTTTTATACCACACTGTCCATTTATATGATTGAACTAGCTGTGCGCGGACTGTTCTTATTTTTATGCCCTCAAAGTTCCATAAATTTTAAGTCGATCACAAGTTTAACGTGGACTTCCATGAGTGAAAATATACTATATGTTTTTATTAAAATTTGAAGGCATTTTTTATGATGACTAATATTTTATTGTTCATGAATGTTGACCTTATGATTTTACGGTACAGAATTCACAACAATGTCTGGAAGACGGCTCCGAGATGCCGTGAAAACAGTGCTCACAAGTGGAAGTAGCAAAGAATTTGATGCAAATGTTCATGTAGTAATAGCAGGCCTGACAAATACGTACTCCCAATATGTAACAACCTTCGAGGAGTACCAGATGCAGAGATACGAGGTCAGTCACTTGATCATAATAAGAACACAGTAAACAGCACGTGGTCCAAAATTTTACATAATGAAATGAACAACTTTAATAGCTAGTTGACAACCATTGCTGTAATGTTGAATTATTGACTCCAGTAAACTAGAAAAACTAACTCTACGAACACACATGAAGATTATCTCAGGCCAATTAAAACTGGCAATCATATATGTTGCAAGAATTGGAGGTTTTCCTCTAATATACAGTAGCTAGCTAGTATCCAATTTGTAGAAAAGAATGTGAATGGATCTGAAGAAAATGAAAACTTGTTACATTTTGGAGAACTAAAATTAATTCCTCCTAATGAGTCATAAAAATTCACCTAGATAAATTTCTCACCTAATGTTTTTTGCAATCCATGACGTGTCTTCGTCCTTTACAGGGTGCCTCAACACTATTTGGTCCATATACTCTCAGTGCCTACATTCAGGAGTTCAAGAAGCTTGCAGCGGCCCTTATCAGCGGAAAACCCGTGCAGTCGGGTCCCCAACCCCCAGATCTACTAGACAAACAAATAGGCTTTCTAACACCAGTCGTGGTGGATGCAACTCCTCTTGGTGTGAACTTTGGTGATGTTAGCGTTGATGTACCCAAGAACTCGACCTTCAAGAGAGGTGACAATGTAACAGTTGTTTTCTGGTCAGCGAACCCAAGAAATGACCTCATGACTGAAGGTACATTTGCTCTCGTGGAGATTCTTCGAGGGAAGGATTCGTGGGTTCCTGCTTATGATGATGATGATTTTTGCCTTCGATTTATTTGGTCAAGACCTGCTAAACTTAGTCCTCTAAGTCATGCAAACATAGAATGGAGAATACCGGGAACGGTTGCTTCAGGTGTATATAGAATAAGGCATTTTGGTTCTGCAAAGAGTCTTTTGGGGTCGATCAAGCATTTTACAGGTTCTTCAAGTGCTTTTGTGGTGGCTTGAGACTGGGGTCTTCATCTATCATTCTGGATCTAAGTTATCATATAATAATATATCCATAGGTATTATCGACTTCGTTCGAAATGCAATTTTCTATTTATTATTTTCATGACTTTTGATTTGTTTTCTGTCAAGAACTAAAGATTGGGGAAGGTATAGTAAAATATTTGTGCAACGCTTTCTTATATTTTAACAGCAATATATGTTACTCCTGTTTCTCCAAGCAAATGGGATTAATTTTTTCCCTGTCATAAGTTAAATTCATGATCCCATTGCATGCAAACACGTTACTTTTGTAACAGAAATGTAAAAAGATTCCGTCGATTAAAAATCAAGTGAAAAATTTAAAATTGGAAACTCAAATGTTACAAAAAGGTAACTGGAGTCTAATTTATTATCAGTTCCTTGCACATTCCTTTTAATTAAAACTGGCAAGAAATCTATACATTAAAAATTGAAACAAAATCAAGGATTTCTACAGCAACTAGATGTTGAGGTGAAAACCCCAGGAAATAAACTCAACTCAAGGCTTAGTGTCTTCATCATCCTCTTCTATCTTGGGTGCCAAGTAGAACCTGATATAACCCATCTCAGCAATCTTGTACTCGACTACAACTGGAAGCTCCGATGACAAGCTGATAGTAACCATGTTCGATAATGGAGTTGCCTTGGTGAAGGAGTTTAGGTACCTCAGAGCAAATGTCAGTGATACTGGCTCGTTCATCTCTATGATTGTTGCATCCTCTGGCTGCATATTAGAAAATAAATCATTCACCATCATGCCATTAACAAGGGAGCGACAACAACATCACTAACAGTTTGCATAATATGAGGCAAAAAGGCAACTGTACCTTGTCCACTGTTGTATTTTGCCTGCAAACAACATTTGCTGTCCCAATGTCTCCTCTTGTCGATAATTTTACACCTTCCTTTGTCACGGATATCACAACGGCAATCAACAATCAAACCAAAGGTCAAAAATATCCACGTGATTGCGCATTATAACAGTGTGTTATTAGCATCATAGATTAGTTCTCGAATGTCCCCAATGTATGCAAATTGTAGTGGATGAGGGTAACTTAGGACTGCCTTAAATATTTACCCATACTATATTAACCAAGAAAAATTCTGGGGGATGGAGAGGCGGTGAGGGAGTCATTTTGAATTGCCATAGCAAAAAGGAAGCCATGTTTTGATACAAAGGACAAGTAAAGGCCACAAGATTATACATTAACAGCAACAGCCATGCAATCACATCCCCAGCATATTCCACTGCCTTAGCTTCTTAAGTGGCATGTTGGAACTGAAAAAGTGTGGATTCATCCAGACTAAACTTCAAAAAATGGGCTTCTGTTCACGAAAATATTTATTCAAATTAAAATCACCGCAAGTGTACGGTTCCTTAACAACTAATAAAATGATTTTTTAGTCCACGTATCGTTCTCACAGTGATTTATTAGTTCTAATTCTAATTATATTGACCTTAACCGAAACAAATAAAGGAAAGTGTTTGTATTGATGAAATTATAAGTAAATTGATGATAAATATGCAAGTATGGATGAATTAATTAACTAAATGCAAATTGGATACAAATATGATTTTAGGTGTTTTCTAATATGTGATGAATGTACTTGGATCACAAATTCCTAAGTATTAATCTTTTTAACCCTAGTTTCACACATTAACACACGATTGTAATATTGACAAATTAATTTCCATAAATTATTCAACAATCTCTCTCGAGTAAAGTTAAATCTATTCTCATATATGTCCAACTATATTTCTATGATGAATGCAAATATACAAGAATGCGTGAGTTTTTATGAACACTTAAAGATTTACATAAGGTATAGTGGTATTTTTTATCCCCTATCGGACCCTATGATGATTTACCCTATGATGATTTATATATGTCGAATTTATTTCCCTTCTCTCGAATGCATGAAATAAATCACTAAATTCACATAATTATCGTGCACTATAATCATGGAGAAAATAAGATCATATAAATCATTCAAATATTCCAAAACATGTTTTAGATTGTCAAGAACGTAAAACTAAGAATTAAAAATCAAATTGCATAGTTCATCGTTCCATAACACAAATAAATCTAGACTAGTATGTTGGAGAGAAGAAAATCAGAAAAACAATGAAGGAATGACATCACCAATTGAATTCTTGAATTTAATCTTCGCTTCGTGGTGTTGTTCGTGTTCTTGCCTCTTTTTCTCTTTCAAAACCTTGATAAAACTCCTCTCCTCTTGTTCTGGATGGCTTTAGGGCTTAAATAGCATCCCAAGATTTGTTTCCAAAGGTTTTTAAATTGAAAAAAGAAACCAGAAATTTCTCGCGCGCGAAATACAACCATGTGGCCACATGGTTATGAGCCATGCGACCGCATGGTTCATAAAGATGAGCCACTTGAGGTTCCTGAACATTCCCATGCGACCGCATGGGAATTTTACCATGCGGCTGCATGGTTATAATTTTTTTCAACTGATAGTTTTCAGTATTTTGATCATATCTCTCCTAATATCCGAATGAGGTGATTCAGAATGAGTTGGAAAGCTTACTCAAAGGGCTACAAATCTTCTAGAAGTAAAAATGTTCAAATTCGAACGTCTTCTTTGCCAAAAATGGGTCTCAAACTAAGACTGAAAATTCAAAGCATAACTTTTTCGGCAGGAAGTTGATATATAATAGTACTTCGACTATATTTCATCCCTTGGCTTCTTTCCTCATTCAGTTGATGCCTAATACTCTCAAATCTTCCTCATGAGATCGACACAATTTTTTAGTATTTGCAATTGAGTCCTCAACTTTGATTTCGCTTCATTTTAGCCATTTTTCATTTTTTTTTTCTCCTAATTCCCACCGTATTCATCATTGTTGTCTTGCAAAACACAAATTACATCAAATTAAGCTATATTTCATATATTTATTAACAATTATCCATGTTTGTAACCTAAATTAAGTGTGTAAAATGCACTTTTTAGCTTCATATCTAGAAACTTGATATGCACTCATTCATACTTGTACAGGCATCAGAAACCTCCATAAAAAAATCCAAAAACTCCATTATAAATATATGATTTACAATTAGTCAGACGTACGTGCAAGACATACCATCAAAAACAAAATCCAAAAACAGATGTTGTAAACTATAACCCATCTGTTGACCTCAAAAAATGTGCCAACAGAATCCCTTCTACCTCTCCTATACGTAGACATCACATGCACACTGGAACGCCCCATTAGCAGGCAAAGGTCACCGATCAAGAAAAAGGTTCGGCCATCGTTTGCACTACGACGGTCAAGTCAACAACCGGACGAGAGGAAAAGAGAGTTAAAGAGAGGGAGAGGGAATTTGGATAGGGTTAGAGAACATACCTTGGAATGAAATCACATATATATAGGAAAACGTAAATGGGCCAAGTGGTAAATGGACCGAGCCCAAGATGCAATTGATTAGTTTAATAAGCTCAATCCAATAAATAGTCGATGCCATGTAATTTATAAGTGTAACAATAGTCCCTCAAGTCTGAGTTGTACATTCATGTGCGGGTTGAATTTCGAAATATAAGTAGTCAAGTAGATGAGGTCTTACAGATTGCCTCAAAATATGAGAAGCTCCAATATATGAGGACTTACGAACTATCTCGAAAATATGCATCAATCTCAAATATGTGAGGACTTATGAATTACCTCGGAAGCATCTTTGAGAGTCTGAATAAGCGATGGCTTACAGATTGCCAAGAAAGATGTTGCATATAATTTGTCAAAGCTTCGACAGTATTTCCTCTGTAATATGGACTAAACCAACCTGTAATACAACATATTATCTTCACTGCACATATATAAAATAAATCTAGGGTCCATTTGCTTCTCAAACTACTCATGACAATAAAGTGAATAATGATATCAAATTTCTTCAAGATATAATATGCAGAGAGCCTATCATGACATGCATATTTGCACAAATTACTGTCACAGTAGTGCTATAGTAAAGCAATATGTTGATAATGTAGATAATGTAACATACGTACTAGCAGTAGTGAAAATAGTGTCATGACATGCTAGCAATGATGTTGCATGCGTACTTGGCAGCAATAATATAATGCATATGCCAGCAGTAATAATGTAATGATACAAAGATACCAATATTACAATAGTCCTCCAAGTCTGAGTCGAATATTAATATGCTGGTCGGACTTCAAATATAAGCCATTGTAATGAAACTGGTGCAGAGGCGAGACTAAATATATAAGGAGCCATAGACGATGCAATGAATATGAGTAATAGAGACGATGCTCTGAATGTGTAAGTAGCAGAGACGATGCTCTAAATGTGTAAGTAGCAGATGCGATGCTTTGAATCTGTAATTAGCTATAATAAGCTGACATCCTTACATGGGGGTGGTGCATCCATGTCAAGGG
>CAIGRF010417190.1:20985-34610 GCA_903798235.1 Fraxinus ornus | reverse complement strand
TTCTCAAACTACTCATGACAATAAAGTGAATAATGATATCAAATTTCTTCAAGATATAATATGCAGAGAGCCTATCATGACATGCATATTTGCACAAATTACTGTCACAGTAGTGCTATAGTAAAGCAATATGTTGATAATGTAGATAATGTAACATACGTACTAGCAGTAGTGAAAATAGTGTCATGACATGCTAGCAATGATGTTGCATGCGTACTTGGCAGCAATAATATAATGCATATGCCAGCAGTAATAATGTAATGATACAAAGATACCAATATTACAATAGTCCTCCAAGTCTGAGTCGAATATTAATATGCTGGTCGGACTTCAAATATAAGCCATTGTAATGAAACTGGTGCAGAGGCGAGACTAAATATATAAGGAGCCATAGACGATGCAATGAATATGAGTAATAGAGACGATGCTCTGAATGTGTAAGTAGCAGAGACGATGCTCTAAATGTGTAAGTAGCAGATGCGATGCTTTGAATCTGTAATTAGCTATAATAAGCTGACATCCTTACATGGGGGTGGTGCATCCATGTCAAGGGCTTCCTCCATGGTATTTGATAAAGTCATGCAAGGCTTCGTCTTCGTAGGTATTAAGGTGGGGCCCACCACTCTCCTTACAAAGCGATAAATAATATAAACTCTTTAAAGATTAGTAGATGTAGCATTGTTGAAGCAGAAACAAATCTCTGAAAGATGCCGCAGCTGTAATACAGTCGATGCTAAGGCATGATGAGCCCTTTAAAGATAAATGCAGTTGTAATGCAACATCTCATAAGACGGGGCATCTCGTAAAACGATGAATGACTATCAAGATAGTAGCTCGTCTTGAACTTTCGATATCTTATATGCTAGCCTCGAATAGATGCGATTTTGTAGCCTTGAATAGACGATAGTGAGAGGTAAGGAATAACCATCTCGTAAAACCAGAAATAAGTATTCGACGAAGCGGGGAATAAACATCCATTAAATAGCTCTCGAATTATCGGAGTCTTATAAATTGGCCTCGAAATGACAAAATCTTCAGCTAGGCTCGACGATAGGGAGAGACGAGGAATAAACATCTCGTGAAGCTGGGATTAAGCATCTGGAGGGAGGGGAATAAACATCATGCGAATAGATCTTGAACTATCGTAGTCTTATAAACTGGCATCAGAATGACGAGATCTTACAGTTAGACTTGATAATAGGGAGGGGTGAGGAATAAACATCTCGCGAAGCCAAGAATAAGCATCTGGCGAAGAGGGGAATAAACATTCCCCGAATAGATCTCAAACTATTAGAGGCTTATAAACTAGCCTCGGAATGACGAGGTCTTACAGCTAAATAAACCCTCCGCACAGTAAAAAAGTGTTCACCTAACAGAATAATGATGATTGAACATGCTCAAAGATAGGGAAAAGATGGACATACTGACTTGATAGCATCTGTTTAAGTTTTTTTTTTTTTTTTTTCAAATTATCCAATCATGCATCGACACATGTTCCCTTTGTTTTTGAACCTATTTTTGAATCTGCTTGTGTAGCATAATTTCATCAACAAGGTCTATAAACGAAAGTCTCCAACCAAAGATATTTTTAGAAATATAATTCTTGTCGATGCTTTCAAACAAATATTAACAAAAAAGAACTAGTGTCATTTCTTGTATGATTTGCATTTCAAGCATCATGAAATTAGCATTGTACAAAAACGACCACCTCTCTCGACGATGTTTGCCAACAGTTCACCACCGTTGACGTTGGAACAACCGTTGCCACAACCTCAAACCACTTCCAAAATACTTCAGTGCCACATATCCATACCTATCAACCATTTCCAGTCACCACCAATACCTTTGCACCTTTGCGCCACCACTACTATTCGCGTTAGGCAATGGAACTCCCAAATGTGTGGATTTTGATAGGACTAGAGGTAGGAATTGTGTACAATGGTAGATCAAATGTCTTCAATTGTGTTGATGATGAGTAATATAACGGTAGGAGGCAACGAAGATGATGAACATGTATGGTTGTTGTCTACAGGTGATATGGTGGTGCGTGAAAATTGTCTTGTGGCGTCGGCTCTTTAAAGAGTGGTGGTAGGGGCTATGGCTAAGTTTTCATGTATACTAAGTGGTGATGGTGGTTTTTAGGGTGGGGATTTTTACATTGTGGTTGGTCGGGATCAACAACGATGTTAGGGTTTGGTGGTGTTTAAGTTGTATATAAAATGGTAGGCACGTGTCTATAACATGGAAAATTAGTATTTTTCAGAAAATATATAATTAGTTATAAGGAAAACATAAAAAATTGTATAATAACGTATTCGTTCAGTTTTTCAAACTTAAGCCAATGTTTGATGGTCATTATTTGGGAAAAATAATATTTTGAATATTAATATTTATGAGAATGTGTGGTTAAAAAGTAGGAAATATTTTTGAATTTACATAAAAAAATATTTTATTGTGTTAATGTACGATTAAAATGAGCCATTGTTTGATTCTCATTATTTTCAAAATACATTTTTCTTTCTCTTATTTTCAACCACACATTTTTGAATAAATAATATTACACACAAACCCAAAACTTTTTCCTTATTTTTTAACCATTTTTTTCTCCATCAAATCACTATTCCAAAATACATTTTTGACAAAAATTGAGGCTCAACCAAGCTCTGAGTATATAAAAGAAATGGATACTTACAAATATATTCTTAAAATTAAGGATATTTTGAAAAATCATATGAAATGTTTTTAGTAAGTAAAAAATACTGTGTAAAACGAAAAAGTGACACAATGTCAATTTTTTTTTTATAAAAATTGTCACTTTTTTACCCTTTTAAAAAAAGTAACACAAATTCAAAAAAAGTGACAAAACTAAAAAAAATGACAATATCAAAGTAGCACCAATCCACATGCTGATTAAAAAGTGATTTTTGTTACTAAAAAAAGTGACAAATTTTTAAAGAGTGATATGGAAAAAAATGACAATAAAAAAAGGTGATAGAAAAAAGTGACAAACATTAAAAAAGTGGCATGAATTAAAAAAAAAAGTGACAAAACGTTCTAAAAAGTGACAAAAGTTTAAAAAACATGCAAACATTCGAAAAAGTGACAAAACATCAATCGAAAAGGTGACAAACTATTCATTCACAACTCTTCTTCTCATCCAACCCCTAGTTCTCTCGCTAATTTCCAACCAAAATTCAATCAAAGTTGCTAGAAAATAAAAATAAGTGATTCTCTCTTCAAAAATCTTGATTACCAAAACCATTATGCAAATGTTGATCTACTAGAAATCACAATGTATAAATGCTCATATTCTAAAATAAACAATGCATCAAATCCATTCAATTTCTTTAGTTAACGTACATTAACTTTACAATTGATAAACTATTATGATACTACAAGGACATTTACTCATTGAAAACATATATATGCAAGCACCCCATACAAGATTCGTTGGNAAAAAAAGTGACAAACATTCAGAAAAGTGACAAAACTTAAAAAAAAAACATATATATGCAAGCACCACATACAAGACTCGGTGGATGATAACTACAAATTGCAAGCTATTCCCAGGAAATAATGCTGAAAATCTGGTAGGCAAGATCACATTAATTCACCAACCGTCAACACAAGAAAATCCAACCTCTTCCCTTGAACTATTATCTTCAACAATACCTGAAATGGTAATTCGCATCATCACCTCAAACACACTGATTTCGCAAACCTTCATGCATCATTTTCTCACAGTCGTAATATGCTTGACGAGCATTTCGACAATCTCAAAAGATACTTTTGATGATGTTCCTTTCAGGCTTTGAATCTTCTCTTCAGTTTCTGTGTCAAGCCGTTTAACTGTTGAGTCCGAGCTCCCACTTGACTGCAAAGATTGAACACTTAGGGGACTACTTGTATTTCATTTAACAAGTGAATGAAATCCCAAACATTGGCGACATAATGAAAGAAGAAACAAAAAGACGAGCATGACATTGCTGAGAAAATATTTGGCTAAGCTAACTTTTAAGCTAACATTAAGATGAGAGTTATTTTAAAAATAAGTTACTTTTTTTTTTAACTTCTTTTTAAGCTTAAATAAACATGTTCTAAGTCTAGTGCAATCACCTCAAAAATACTCTTTTGGTACTCGGCTTCCAAATGAGGACGGTATTTCGCCACTTCCATCTCAGCTTCTTCCTTAGCTTGCCTCAACCTAGCCATTTTCACTAAAGGAAAAGGACTCCACCTTTAGTATGTGAAACTCATAAGGAAACAAATAAAGAGACAATTCCTAATTGTTTTGAAAGGAAAAATAAATGATTAAGCATTTGCTGAAAGGAAAAATAAATTATTTGATTGACAAAAAAAAACATATATTTTTGGTGAGCTCACGATTTTTAGCAGCAGTCACAAAAAATCATTGTACTTGGCAAAAACAGTGAGCCAACTAGAGATAAAACCACTCCAACTCCTACACCACTAATTGATACGCGTACCATTGATATAAAGTAGCTCATCATCAGGTGCAGCGGTATGTGAAGAAGTGTGGTATAGAAGTTCCACTGGAGAAGCATCACAAAAATGCATTTGGAGCAATTAATTTAACACTTAATATTTTCCCCTTTAGATACATGGTATAATTCACACAAAAATGCATTTGTCGAACACTTAGCACAGTAATTGAAGGGAGTAAAATTTTCTCATGATTTTATACTAAATCCAAATATTCCACAACTAATCCACAAAACCAACATCAACTACTTCCATAGTCCCAACAAAACTCAAAAAATTTCAACCATGAGCAAGAATTTAAGAAAAAGAAGAAAAATTTTGAAACCCATAAAGTTGAACCAATTTACCTTTGATTTCTTGAATTTTTTATGGATGGAAGTGTGAATTCATGGATGAATGATGTTGGAATATAATTAATCTTCTAAGCCCATAGAAATTTGGAGAAAAATGGGATGATGTTGATGAAAAATTCGAAAAAATCGTGAGCGACCTGGTCTTGTCTGTGTGTATAATTGAATGGTGGGGTGGGTTTTGGGACGTATAAATTACGGTGATTAGAAGTTTTAATTTATATTAAGTGCATTAATTTAATTGGATTCTTTTTTAGAGTAGATAGCCTAATTTCCCCTAAAAGAAATTCAAATAATGGTTGTTGGTACAAATAACAAAGGAAATAAAATGAGCCATGCTAAATAAAACTGCTGTTTGGGCCCGAGTCCCAACTGATCTTGGCCCATTTCTGACGGCCCATTTGAAACTTCTCTAGAAAGTTCCGAGTCTCGTTTTATAAACGCGTAATGAACAGATTTTTGTTGTCTGGAGACTTCTACAAATCGAAAAAGAGGGACTATAGAAAGAACCGAAAGGGAAAATCATTGTCGATCTTTAACAATTAACGACGTGAGTTTAATTCGTTTTAATTTGATTATGTTTAGCATTTAATTCTTTTGTTAATTTACAGAAGTTCATGTCAGGGTCGTCTTTTATTTTTTTTAATAATATTTTCATTTGTATGCGGATGAGGTGCCTTTTGTCGTTAATTTGCTGGCACTTGTTAATTGTGCGGATAGCGCAGATAATTGGAATTAAATTAAATTTCAATTGTTTTTGTTCATAGATTGTGTTTGTTTGTTTTTGAATTGAAATTTTGATTGTTCGTGAGATAGTGCGCTCGATAAATCTTGTTTTCCAACCTAGTTTGTTTTTAGACGTTTCAAATTAACGATTTTCACATATGAATATCCTCTTATTCTATATGAATATGAAAATTATACCTTACCTATCGGGAAGATTATGTAAAATATAATTAGTGAATAATTTAAAAGTGAAACGTGTTATAATTTTGCTCAGATGGAGCTTTGACAATTGATCGACTATAGACTGTCACCAATCAATTTTTTATTCCCTGGAATTACTCAATTTGATGTTTAAGTTCGTTTGGATTTGAATTTCTCTTATTTATTGTCGCTTTTTTTTTTAATGCTTGTTCATGCTTTCTTTTATTGGTTGTAATGTGTATTCATGTCATTTGTCTTAAATTCTAATAGTTTACGTGTTGTTTCACAGATGTCATACACCAGGAGGTCAAGGTGTGAGCTGATCTCTTAAGTTTAGTTTAATTATGATGAAGATATTATACTTATTTTTAAGTTTGTACTAATTTTTTGCGAGTTTCTGATCTAGGTATTCTCGTTCTCCTTCCCCTAGCAAGAGCGATGGAAGGTCTGTTTCAAGGTCCTTGTCAAGGAGCAGATCAAGGTGATTTACAGACCTGAAATCATTTACTTGGGAATGAGAAGAATCAATCATCTCTTTTATTTAATGGAATTGATCGTAAACAGACTTGAGTTCTCATTTCCAAGAATATGTTACGAAACTGATTGATCCTCTTATTTGTTGAAATGGACTGAATAAATTTTCTTGGATGACTTGGCAGGAGTCGCGACTCAAGTGATGTTGAGAATCCAGGAAATAATTTGTATGTGACTGGACTTTCGGCACGAGTTTCAAAGAGAGATATTGAGAAGCACTTTTCATCTGAGGGAGTGGTATGCATGAGCTGCATGTTATTTTTAACTAGTTTTATAAATTCCCATTGGGATACTGGTCTACAGACTCGATCTTTTCGTTGAGTATTATACAAGTGTGCATGGTTCTGTTTGATTGATAATGTGGTTCTGTTTGATCACTAATGAGGTGCTTCTTTAGGTGGAAGATGTTCACCTTGTTGTTGATCCGTGGACACGGGAATCTCGTGGGTTTGCATTTGTTACCATGTCCACTTTGAAAGATGCTGATCGCTGCATCAAGTACTTGGACCGCTCAGTTCTGGAAGGCAGGGTCATAACAGTGGAGAAGGTAATACAACGTCATCCTCCCTTTCCAGCATTTAAATGCATGGGTCCCTTTTTTGGTTATATTTTAAGTTTATAAGGCATTGGTTTTGCATATCTTGTTTGCTATTGAAATTGAGGTTGAGAAATTTGTTTGCTTTTGTCGCCTGAAGTTTCTTTGACAACAGGGTAGCTGTGTGCAGCAACTCTTCATCAAACTAACAAATCAAATCAAACACATCAAGCAAATATCCGACTGTTAATTCAGAGGGTTGTATGCCCTGCATTTCTCTTTTTCTCACATATTGCAGTTTTCTTATATTCCCTGAGATGTATTGTTAGTTGTCAGGAAAATGTACATGATCATAAAGTAGGCAGTGTAACCTTATGGTTTGTTTTTCAATCTTGCAGGCTAGAAGACGGAGAGGCCGTACACCTACTCCAGGAAGGTACCTCGGGCTGAGGACTCATGGTGAGTTGTTTTACTAGTTTGTAGTTCTGTTATGATTATTTTGGTACACAGACTCCTAAGCTTTTCCCTGGTCATGCAGGGCGCCGATCTCCTAGCTACTCTTCTCGCTCTAGGAGTCGTAGCAGATCGTATTCTCCTTATTACAGTCGGCGGCGACGATCATACTCTCCAGATAATAGACGCAGCTCATACTCCCCATATTACAGCCGTGGAAGGTCTTATTCACGATATCGGTCTCCATCATACAGCAGGTCTCCTGTTAGCAGATATGACAGGTCCTATTCTCCCTACTATTCTCCTGATGACCGATATTATTATAGAAGCCGCTATCGTTCTGTTTCAAGGGACTACTCTCCGGATGATCGATATTACAGAAGCAGGAGATACAGATCTATTTCTCGTAGCATATCACCAAGGTATAGGAGGACTTCCAGGAGACGTTATTCACCAAGTCCCTCACCAAGGCGTTCAAGGAGGAGTTACTCGCGCAGTATCTCACCGAGGTACACTAATAGAAGCCACTATCGAAGTGTTACACCATCTCCGAGGAAGAGCTCTAGGCGGAGTTACTCTCGTAGCGTGTCTCCCAAACCAAGTGCCATCTCGAAGCGAAATGACTCTCATGGTTCCCGCGAAGTAAGCAAAAGCTTAAAGAGGAGTGCATCCAGTGGTCCCAGTGGATCTCACAAACGAGCATACTCACGCGACAGCCGTTCTTCAAGGAGGCATTCTAGGAGCCCTAGTGGCAGTTCATCATCTAGATCAGTTACTCCCGAGTCTGCTTCACCTTAGTCTAATGAACATGCTCTTCAGGATGCCAGTTTAGGAGCCATGCTTCCTGTTTTATATCGAGAACTGGTTTAGGACTATAATTCCCCTATTTTAGGCATTATGTTTCATTTTCGTGTATCGCAAACATATAATGGTATATGTACCCTATCTGCATGTCTGCCTTGTTGATGCATGATTCAAATGCTGCTTGGTAGATGCATTATCTTTCATTTTCGTGTATCGCAAACATATAATGGTATATGTACTCTATCTGCATGTCTGCGTTGTTGATGCATGATTCAAATGCTGTTTGCGTGATGTTTGAATTTACTTGTAATATGCCACATGTTAGATGCATTTGTTGGACTACTTATCGCCGTTAGCTCTTCCTTGTTTATTTGAGGTGTCATGAATATATCAACCCATATGAGTGTACAATGGGATTTCTCTCTCCTTGAGCATGGCAATAGAATTTGATCTGGAGCTGTGGGTTACGTTTTTCATATTGCGGGGGAGTAATTATGTGTGTTAAGATATTGCTACGATAATGATTGTGTGGCCAAATCGAAGTTTGATCTTAAAATTTGTTCATCTGGCCAATGGTGATAAGTTCTTTAAAATGATTACTCTGAACTGTTCGGGCAAATTTGAAAGCAGCTGCATTTTGGTACTATGATCAGGCAGTCGCAGGTATGCATCAAAATTGTTTCAAGGCTATTGATTGTGTTCTTTCAAGTTGATTAATTTTCGTTTCAATGCTCGAGTAGTCATATATTCACGTTGTTATTTCTTTGAAGAAATAAAGTTTTTGATTGGAGTTGTGGGCCATTTCTCCCAGTGGATTTGATTTTCATTGTACAATCTCATGTAGTGTTTGAGATCAATTTACTTGACAAAATGTTTATTTATGGAGCGGGCCTCAAGCTACTCTACTATGCAACATTCTTATCAGTGCAGCCTTAAGGCTTCAAGTGAATTTCTTATTGCTAATCCACCACAAATTTTCAGCGTAGAATACTTGTGGTTTTTCAAATGTTCGATAGTAGCATAGTTGACCCGTAGCTACCAAGTCGATTCAATGTGAATCGCGTGACTTTAGCATGGTTGTGAGTTGTTAACAGACTTTTCAAATAATAAATAAATATAAATGAGTGATGATTTAATAATGGATTTTATGAAATGTGTTGGTAAAATTAGTGTGCTTTCTAAGGTAATTGTGAAAGGCATTTGTTCAGTATTCAACCTTCTATGTAGAGTAGAGCTTCTGGCCTGCTCGTAAAAGGAGGAACTTCCCATCAACTCTGCCTCGATCGAAAAAGATTATGGTTAGGGCAAAATTATGCGTTTTGTGTACACTGGTTAGAACTTCTAATTTGTCCAAATGGATTAGACTTGAGTTGGTTAAAAAAAGGCATACAAGAACAGAATTTTGCATGGCTAGGTCATTCTTGAGGTAATACAAAAAGAAAAGGAAGGCATACATGAACAGCATTTTGCATGGTTAGGTCATTCTTGATATAATACAAAAAGAAAAGGAACTCGTAGAAAATGGGATCGAGGTTCTCTTTGCTGTTTTCAAGTCGTTTTCTGTTTTCGATTTTTGAAAACAATGAAAATGCGTTTTCTTTCTTATTTTTAAAAACGTGTTTGAAAAAAAAATTGTACATAAAACTCAAAACGACCAAAATATCGTTTTGGGTGTTTTCAAGCCAAAAACTCACATTACGTGTAATTTTCATGCTACAAATACACACTTGATTTGTGTCATTTGATTGTGTTGATATACGTGATCATTAATGGTTTAGTTATGATATTTGTAACGAAGACCACTTTGATCCAATATTGATATAACCAATGGACGAAATTATTTGAAGATGCTTTTGGTTATGATAGTAAAAGTTTTGAGCTCGGGAGGTTATACACATTTATAAGGTAACATATGTAGTTCAAGTGGGATAATATATGTGGCCCAAGTGGGAGATTGTTGAGAAATTACTTAATTTGTCATGTGGGCTGACGTATGTAATTAATTGTGTATAAATGATATCTTAAAGTTAAGCTCAAAATTAAATTGTCTAATAAAGAATTAAGTAATTGAGTTTTAAACATCTAAATAAAGTGTGGTCCATATTACATGTGTAGAGACCGATTCATTAGTGTTTGTATTTGACGATATGTCGACATATGGAAACTATATATAGAGTTATAGTTCTCAATTCATATGTAATTCTCATTATTTGTGACATCCGATCAACACAAGAAGTAATAGAGAGCATATTGAAGAGGAAGAACAAGGTATGTTCCGCATTAATTAATTTTTTTAATGATTTGACATAGAGGTCTCGACAATGCATAATATTTTATAAAATTTAAGTTCCATGAAAAATTCAACACCATTGGCTTTCAGTGTAGCAGCCATGTCGAGTAGTTACAGTACCTATGGAGAAACCTTCAAATCATAAGTTCATTTCATGCATATAAGTCTCACCAAATCTCATATCAGAATCATAAAAACCACTATAATTGAAACGCCTACATTATCCGAGTATAAGAAATACAGTATGTAAAACTAAAAATCATAAATTTAATAGTAACAAATAACCCATTTTTATTTAAATGTCGTCAATTGAGATTTTAATGAAATCCATTAAATTTTAGGCATTCCCGATTGACATTTAATGAAATCCTTTAAAATTTAGGTATCATCAATAACTAGTGAATTTATAATAGGCCTCTAGTGCTCGACTTTTGCCATGTCAAGTTGACTTAAAACAGTTCAGCACATTTTGATAATTCTTTAAAAAAAAAAAAATCTTTAAATTCCAAAAGTACAAATTATGAGAAATTATGTAACTGTTTTGCTCGGTAATAAAAAATAAATATAACTTGTGATAAAAATTAAAAAGGCAAAATTGCTTTTCTTTTCCGTGTAAATAAAAATGTTGCTAAGAGCCTGTTTGGTAGAGATTAAAATTGAAAAATTAGTCGTTATTGTTAACTTTTATTAGACGGATGAAATCCAATAACGGCTATATTTTCAATTGTAATTGGATTTTAATTTTTACCAAACATGATGCTAGTAAAATACGGTTGGAGAGTTGATATACGTGTGAGCAGGGGCGGAGCTACATAGAGTCTAGTGCAGGCCAATGCCCGCACTGGACTTTGGGCATGACACAGGAAGCTCCTGTGTGCCTGCACTGGACCAAGAGGAGGAGGAGGAGAAAAGGGAAGAAAGAAGGAAGAAAAAGTGTGTCTGCTGGACCAAGAAGAGAAGAAGAAGAAGAGGGAAGAAAGAAGAAGAGAAAGTGTGCCTGCAAGAATTTCCTCCCATTGCTTCACAGCCACCGAACCAATTATTTCCTCCAGTTGCTTCAGTTGATATTGGGGAAAAACCTTGTAAACACGAATAGGTAGCTGAAGAGTTGTTACTGAATATTCCAAATGTTCCACAAGATGCAAAAATTATCANAGTGTATTCGGAAATTGTGTATACGAAAAGGGTGAAGAAATACTAGACTAGATAAGATATTTGGGATTTTGATAGTTTGATTGAAGTGAGTGGTGTGATAATGGCTGCAAAAAAAATCTCCGCAACTGATATATAAAATTGTGCCCGCACTGGACAAATTCTCTAGCTCCGCCCCTGCGTGTGAGTGATACTATTTATAATGAAATGAGCAACTTTAACAAAAAGTTTAGATGCATTTACTTGTTACCATTTCATGTCCCAAAGGTCTTGTTAGTTGTGATTCCAAGATTCAAATTTGTTTGAGGTTGTGACGACAAACGTTCGATTAATGAACAGGAAACAGGTCTCCAGAACAAGTTCTTGATTTTGATCCAGTCCGTCACACTTTTGATATCACCATTGAGAATGAATGAAAGAATTTTCTTGACCCTCTTTGGACTTTATTGCAGAATTGATGAACAAGTACGTTGAAAATCAAATCGACTTAATAAGTTTAGGATCAAGGCCACTCACGTGGTCACCTTCATCGGATTCATCACTTTGGGAGTAGCGTCTCGACTTTCATACCATTGAACTGTTTTTGAATCAATAATTAATAATAAAAATGTTTTTGAACAAAAAATTGAAAAGAAAAAAAAAAATTAAAGAAAAATATCCATTGAACTATTTTAACTAACCAGTGTACTCCTTGAAGTCCTTTTATCACAAACATCTTATCAACCAGGGAAATGAGAAGCAATTAGGGTCCATTTGATTGTAAAGGTGGAAAATAGGTGGAAATAAAATATTTTTCAGAAAATTAAGTTGTCTAGAAATTATTTTACAGTGAATTGTAATTAATTATGTTTGATTGGTATAATTTTCCATCTGGATAATATTTAAAATTTGGTGTCCGTTTGGTTTCGTTTTTTATGAAAATTGTCCATTAAAGTGATAATTCTTTCTACCATTGGATTTTGAATTTGTTCCAGAAAAAATAAAAATTACCATACTGAATATCATTCGTTTCACTTTGTTTTGCATGAAAATTGTCAATAAAAATGATTTTTTTTTTTTTTACCAATGTGCCTAAAATTTTTTCCCATTGCCCAAAAAAAAAAACTGGAAAATCGTTTTCCACAAAAAACAAAAGGAAAATATTTTCCCACAATCCAAGGAAAACTGGCGTGTGTGATGGAGGTGAGTGAAAAAAAATTTGCCTAGAAAATATATTCTATCAAACAATGTAAAAAGTGGAAAATGGAAAAAACTTTCCAACTTCCCTAGAAAATGGATGCTATCAAACATAGCCTTAGTGGCAAGGTACTGATTCATCTCCATGATTAACCTTCGTTTGGCAAAACTTATAAATTATTTATAAATGATTAAACTTATTTCAACCACACATTTCAATGAATCCACAAGTACAATTAAACCCTTTGTGTTGAGTAATAATAATACTTAATGTTAGAAACTAGATTATTTCCTAGAATGGTAAGATAGTAAAGCAAATCAATTTAGCCATAATTCTTATCCTAATATAGTATAAGGTAGTTGTATATATACACATGTTCTCTATGAATAATACAAGTGAAATATACATTTCTCTTCCTCTCGGTACTTTGTGACACTTAAAAAGAGGGAAGGCAAAAAACTAATAATATAAAATTCTATCCGATACTACATACTACACATGATAAACATGCCTTACATGTACATTCTTCTCTCGTTTTTCAGCCAGTTGTTTGGGAAGCTTTATCCAGTTATTTGGGGAGTTTGTTGGGTTTGCTGTTTGGAGCTTTAGGTATTGGAAATTACAGATTTTTGGAGATTTTGGTTGAACATATACCCTTCAATTTCAGTTTTTGCTCAGGTTCGGATTTTTGAAGTACTTTAACTCGTGATATTTTACTTTGTTATTGGCTTGATATTTGATAAATGGAGGATAAGACTTCTGTTGTTGTGTCTGATGTGATTCCGATGATGTCAAAAATCACGGAACATAAACTGAATAGATCTAATTATTTAGATTGGAGTAAAACTGTTAGATTGTATTTGCGAAGTATTGCTATGGATAATCACTTAACTGATGAAC
>CAIGRF010417189.1:0-10886 GCA_903798235.1 Fraxinus ornus | reverse complement strand
GAGGAGATCGAAGCAGTTCGATGTGATACTAAACATGCCAGCGCTGAGGCTGAGGATTGTTTCATGGCTAACTTCCATTTGACAGAGGCATATAAGCATTTTGGCAAGTATTGAATGAATTATGCTTATGAGGAGGTCATTGAATGGATTGAGGTACATACTCAGCACAACACCTCCGAACTAAAAGCTGAATTCCTTGAAGAACATGAAGGGGGAGGGGAGCATCAGACACCTGCAGAGGAGGTCCAACCAATTGTACCTAGGGAAGAGGCTGCTGAAGAAGTTAATGAGGATGAAGTGGTTCCCAGCGCTATAGTTCGTTTTGAGGCTCCTTAACCCCCAACTCAGTAGACTGATATTCTTTTGTTAAGGCCCCAGCTTACCCCCAATGTAACTCTGCCTATATTTAATAAAATTTAGTTCCTTCCTTTCCAATTCTTTGCTAACGTCGTTTCAATTCTGATGTGAATGTTTAACTTTAACCCAACTTCATTACATCTTCGTAACTTCAAAGACTACCAGCTTCGGACACATGATAACCTACTTGGGCTTAACAAACGCTCAGCCAATACAAAATTTTGACCAAGTATTCTAAGGTCACGCCTGTTTTGCTTTTGTAGTAGTGGTTGAAGCTCTCTTTATTAACGAGGTTCTTAGCCTTTGCAAAATAACTTCGAGGCTCTTTGAGGTTGGTTCTTTACCTTGTAATGGTAATAAGGATTGCATTCTTTATTGAAATTAGAGCTGTTTATATAAGGTGTCTTACTCCTTTGATAATTCATTTAGCCTAATTGACTTCTTTTTGACTCTTGAATTGTAACGAATTTAACGAATGTGCTGAGGGCACTCTTCTTAGGTCGTGCTTGCCTCTTTTGACTTCTGGACTTTAAACATCGTTCTAATGTCTGAAGGCTGAAGCATAATGACCGATCCATTAAAGGTGGTATTATGTTCTTTTCAAGTCCCCCAAGTCCAAGCATAGATATTCATACTGCGGTCGAAATTTTCATCTGCAATGGAAACATCCGTAGTGTGTTGTTACGAAGCTGTCGAGGAGAGTCCCTCATTGGGTTGGCCGAGGCTGTTTGATCACTTCATTGCAGAGGTGCTAGAAGAAGTATATCAATGCATACGTTTTGACGATTTTGCGTGTTTTCAAAGCGGTAATTCTATTGAAATTGTTCCCAATACACATACGACCGTTTTACATTAAATGTACAATGACGGCTAATAATTGTTGTGCTTAGTGTCTGGGATAGTTCGCAAGGGAAATTGTTTGGATTTTACGGTTCAGATTATCTGAAACATAGGAATGCCCCTGATTAACTTGGCTTCAATCTGACGGTGGACTCGCTTCCTTTATTTATAAAAGTAAAAATGTTGGCATTATGATAGTTTACTTTTTGCCAAGTTATAACAAACTTTCACTGCTCTCCCATCTTCAAACATTTTTTGCTCATTCGTTATCGGATTCCAGGAGTATTTCGTAGGTTTTGGGTAGATGGTGCCAAAGAAAGAATATCCCAAGCCAGACATGGCCACAATCCTCAAAGCTACCATAAGTACTGGTGTGAAGGTGTTAAAACCTTCTTCCTCAGGGGGCAAACAAGCAACGACGGGGGTAGAATACCTTAACAAGGATGCAACATGAACATGCACTGAAGTGGAGGTTCCTGGTGATAATAAGATCATGGCTAACAAGGGCAAGGGTATGGCAGAAGAGCCTCTGAAGAAAGGGAAATCGAGCCACACAGGTGGGTCCTTTAGCAACTTCGGGGCCATTGTATGTCATGGTGGAAGGGGGACCCCGAAGCAGCTAAAACTGCTGCAAACTTCAATCGATATTGTGATAAAGAGACAGATTCAGGAAGTGAGTAATGAGACCAAGGACAATACACCTATGGCTAAAGACGTCCCTAAGAGGATAATGGAAAGGACCCAAGAAAGTCTGAAAACTTCTTGGGACAGCGTGATAGCAAGATCGCCCCGACAATGATAGAGATGCTGCCTGTTGAGGTTTGAAATACCACGGAGGTCTTCAACAAGTTTTGGACTGAAAGATGGCAAGACTATGTGGCTACCTGTGATGCAGTGGACCTCACTGCCACCCTTGGAGCCAAAGTGCCAGTGCTTTTGGAGTAGCCCTTGAATGTCAGGAAGCATTGGCGGACATTCAACAGAGGAACAGGGCCTTGTATGAAAGGCGAATGCAATCAAGGTGGAGTTGAAAAGGGTGAGAGTTGAGGCTGAGGAGCCGAATGCTCAAAAAGCTAAGGATGAGGCAAAGTTAACCTCTACTCTAGTTGAAGTCGAGGCCATGAAGAAAGAGGTTTATGAGTTGCAATGTGAGATGGCCTCACTAACCAAGAAAGTGGAAACCTCCAACAACCACCAAAAACTAACTACTAAGGCTTTGGAGAAAGCCAACCTCCAATTGGCAACCACCAAGAGGGCTAATGACTTCATGGAAAAGCAGGTGGAGTAGCTAATCAAAGAACTAGGAAGCACGAGTTAGACGTCGTCAAAGCGGGCAAAATTGACGTGAGGACTTAGATTGCAAATTTCCACCATACTGAAGAGTACCGACTCCTTATCTTATATTGGAGGAGGTATGCCTCTAATGAGGTGATTGGCAGGATGGGAGAGCTATTCCCTGATCTCAATGTCTTGAATCTAAAGGCTGAGTTTATTGAAGAAGGAGTACCTCAGATTCCTGCTAGCGATGAAGTCGTTGAAATAGTACCACATACTCCCAGCGATGAAGTTGCTAAAGTGGTAACAAAGAAAGGTCCCGAAGATAAGGTAACTACCGTGCCTCCAACTAACGTTCAAGCTTCAGTAACTTTCGTAGAGACTGAAGTCCCTCTATTTTTCCAAGAGTAGGCTAGATTTATTTGTACCGCTACATTTATAGAGCATTGGGGCCTTTAATTGTACTTATTTTTTTTTACTTGAAGAGAACTTTTCTTAACCTATTGTCCTCGATTTCTTGCTTCCACTTGATTCTTAGCTATGCATTATCCACAATATGCTAATTTGAACTTAATCAAAGTAGGATGACCTAAACTTAATTGAATGAAGCTAATCTAACTTTAAGTTCTGCTACATCTTGGAAGGTTTTCGTTCTCTACGGCCGAATTTTAGCTTCCTTATTGACATTCCACTTCGTCAAAGAAAGGTAGGTACTGGTGCATGCTTACTCACATGCTGGGTGGTTCATCCATGTGAAGGTTCATTTCTTTGACGTTCAGCTTTGTCAAAGAAAGATACGTGATGGTGCACGCTTCCTCATACGATGGATGATTAATCCAAGTGAAGGCTTCTTTCTTTGATGTTCAGCCTTGTCAAAGAAAGGCATGTGCTGGTGCACGCTTCCTCACATGATGGATGGTTCATCCATGTGAAGGCTTCTTTCTTTGACGTTCAACCTCGTCAAAGAAAGGCATGTGCTGGTGCACGCTTCTTCACATGATGGATGGTTTATCCAGTGAAGGCTTTTTTCTTTGATGTTCAGCCCGTCAAAGAAAGGCATGTGCTGGTGCACGCTTCCTTGCATGATGGATGGTTCATCCAGGTGAAGGATTCTTTCTTTGACGTTCAGCCTCGTCAAAGAAAGGCATGTGCTGGTACACGCTTCCTCGCATGATGGATGGTTCATCCATGTGAAGGCTTCTTTCTTTGACATCCAGCCTCGTCAAAGAAAGGTATGTGCTGGTGCACTTTGGAATCCACGCGAGGTGGTCCCTTTAAGGACTTCATCTTCTCCTCCGAGGCTGCCACACTTTATAGAGTTTCTGCGAGCTTTTCTTTGGACAAGAGTTTTATTTATGTACAAATGCTGGGAAAAAACCTCCAGTTTCAATTTACATTTACTAATAATACATGCGGAGGTGTTCAACATTCCATGGATGAGGTTGGATCTTTCCATCCACATCTTTAATCCAGTAGGTTCCTGGCAGAATTTCTTTCTCGATACGATAGGGTCCTTCCCAATTAGGTCCTAGGGTGCCTGCCCCCGATTCCTTAGTGGATATGAATACTCTTTGAAGCACCAAATAATTTATCAGGAAGGATCTCTTCTTTACTCTGGCATTGTAATATCTAGTCATCTTCCTTTGGTATATGACCATTCTGATCTAGGAATCATCCATCTTTTCTTCAAGTAGGTCCAGCCCACATCACCTCGATTCATCATTATTTATTTTGTTGAAGTTTATCTGTCTAGGAGATGGGAGACCCACTTCAACGGGGCTCATAGCCTCGGCCCCATATGCCATAGAAAATCGGGTTTCACCCGTGGCAGTTCGGCTAGTAGTTTGGACAGCCCATAGGACCTGGGGTAACTTATCCACCCAGGCTCTTTTCGAGGCGTCAAGTTTTCTTTTCAGGGTATACTTGATTATTTTAATCACAGCCTCAACCTGCCTATTGGTCTGAGGTGATGTGGGGACGAGAAATGTTTCTTGATGCCCAATTCTTCACACATGTTTCTAACTTTCTTGTTGTCAGATTATTTGCCATTGTCTGATACAATCGAATGTGGGATATCGAACCTACAAATGAGGTTTTTCCAAAGAAACTTGGAGGTATTAGCCTCATTTATCTTGGTAAGCAGCTCGAGTTCCACCCATTTGGTGAGGTAGTTGATAGAAATGATTGCAAAGCTAGCACTTCCTCTCCCTTTGGGGAGAGGTCCAATTAAGTCAATCCCCCATTTTGCAAATGGCTAAAGGTTGGATACCACGTTCAATTCTTGTGAAGGCTGACTCGGGACGGTAGCAAAACGTTGGCACTTGTCCCATTTCCGGACAAATTGATGCGTATCCTTTTTCAAGGAGAGCTAATAGTACTCTTGCCTCAGTACTTTTTGTACCAATGACCAACCTCCTGTATGATTGCCACAAATGCCTTCATGGATTTCTCAGAGTACATAGTTCGCTTGTTCTCCCCCAGTACATCTCAACAGAGGCAGCGAAAACCCATGTTTATACACTATATCATCTTGAAGGACAAATTGAGCAGCCCTTCTTCTGAGTTTTTGGGCTTCTTCATTCTGAGGTGGTAAGGTCTTTTCTTTTAAATAGGATATAAGGGGCTTTATCCAGATAGGCGTATCCTCTACCCACATTAGGGTTTCACTGACCTTAATCGAGGGTTTAGGAAGGTGCTCAATTGGAACTATTGTGAGTAACTCAGAATCTTTGCTAAAGCGTCGGCACGTGTGTTGTAGGATCTGGGTATTTGCATTAGTTTGAACCTTTCAAATGAGGGGATGAAATTCTTTATTAGTTTTACATAGGCTGCTATAGTCTTATCCTTGGCTGAGAAGTTCCCATGAACTTGACTAACCACCAATTGGGAGTCACTGCTAATGATGAGCTTCTTTACTTGCAATTCTTTTCCTAGTCGAAGGCCAGCTAAAAGAGCCTTATATTCTACTGCATTGTTAGTTTCCTTAAAGCCAAACCTTATAGCTCATGTCAACTTATGCCCTTCCGGACTGACCAGTACGATTCTTGCCCCTAACCCTATGTCTCTAGAAGACCAATCAACGGAAAGCCTCCATATCTGAGGTTCGACGGGTTCTATCTCTTGTTCAATATCTGGAACAGGGGTAAATCATGGCATAAAGTTAGCTAAGGCATGTCCTTTGATGGCTGTCCTTGGTTTGTATGAGATGTCGAATTCGCTGAGGTCAATGGCCCATTTGAGCAATCTTCCCAAAGCATCGAGCTTTTGAAGCACTTACTTGAGGGGGTAGTTTGTTAGGATATGGATGTTATGAGCCTGAAAATATGGCCTCAGCTTCCTCGAGGCTATTACCAAAGCAAGGACCAACTTTTCCATGTCAGTGTATCGAGTTTCTGCTGCGAGAAGTGCTTTGCTAACATAGTATACTGGCAGCTGATGGCTTTCTTCTTCCCTGATTAAAACTGAACTTAGAGCCTCTGAAGTTACTACCACGTATCGAGTTTCTGCTGCGAAAAGTGTTTTGCTAACATAGTACACTGGCAGCTGATGGCTTTTTTCTTCCCTGATTAAAACCGAACTTAGAGCCTTTGAAGTTACTACCAGGTATAAGTGCAGTACCTCATGGTCCTTTAGTTTGGAGAGGAGAGGAGAGGAGCGTAAACCAAGTACTTCTTTAGCTCCTACAGGGCCAACTCACATTCTTCTGTCCATTGGAACTTGTTTCCTCCTTTGAGGACTCTAAAGAAGGGTAGGTACTTATTGGTTGCCTTAGAGATGTAGCGATTCAGAGCTGCATCTCGTCGATGAGGCTATACACCTCTTTTGGTTTCTTTGGCGACCTCATCTCAATTAGGGCTTTGACCTATTTAGGGTTCGCTTCAATGCCTCTTTGGTTGACAATGTAACCAAGGAATTTACCGAATGACACCCTAAAAGGACATTCCAAAGGATTGAGTTTCATTCGATACCTTCGTAGGATTTGAAATGTCTCATTAAGGTGGGCAATGTGATCCACTGCTTTCAGGCTTTTCACCAGCATGTCGTCCATATAAACCTCTATTATCTTTCCAATGAGATTGACAAACATTACATCGTTGCAGCATTTTTCAATCCGAATGACATCGCCTTGTAGCAATAGAGCCTTTCGTCTGTGATGAAGGAGGTGTGTTCTTCGTCCGGTGGAAACATGGGGATTTGGTTGTATCTGGAGTAGGCATCCATGAAGCTGAGGAGTTCGTATCCAGTAGTCGAGTCTATCAGTTGGTCTATCTTAGGAAGTGGGAAACTGTCCTTAGGACAGACTTGGTTCAGGTTTGAAAAGTCAATGCATACCATCCACTTTCCGTTGTACTTCTTTACTAGAACTGGGTTGGATACCCATTTTGGACACACAGATTCCCTGATAAAACCATTATCGATCAGCTTCGTTACTTCATTTTTAAGAGCCTCATACCTTTCTGGGTTGAGGGCTATCCTTTTCTGTCTGTGAGCCGTAGCTTTTAGATCAATGTTTAGGTGATGACAACTGACCTTGGAATCAATGCCTATCATGTCGCTGTGTTTCCAAGCTCATCTAGGTTTTCCAGTACGAAGTTTTTTAACTTCTCCTTCATTTCGGGCAGTGTATTGTTCCTCACCTGTAAGCATTTCATTGTGTCCATATGGTCAGTTGGGAAGGTCTCCAATTCTTCGATTGGGGCGATTTGAAGACATGCCTCCTTCTTCAGGAGCTTCAGCCATAAGGATGTCTTCCTCTTGTTCAGGGGAAGTCCATTGTTCAGGGAGGTCATCCATATCAATGTCATATAAAATGATGTATGTTCTTGGCTCCGCTTTCCTCAAGGAATTGGAGTAACATTCCCTAGCTCCTATCTGGTCACCCCGAGTTGTGGCAATGCCATTCTCGGTTGGAAACTTCAAGCACAAGTGATGAATCGAGGTGGCTACCCATAGCTCCTTTAAAGCGGGTCCTCCAAGTACCCCGTGGTAGACAGATCGGTTATCGACTATGAGGAATTCCATGAAATGGCGTGCAATCAAGGGTTCCGTCCCTACTCTATTGCTAGAGTGATCTTACCTCTTGGGATAACGCTATCTTAAGTAAAGCCATACAAGGGAAAACTCATTGGGGTCAGTTCGTGGTACACCATTATTTTGTCAAAAGTTGTGCCAAATATGATATGACTGAGCTTCCATTATCCATCAACATTCTTTTCAGCCATTGTGGACACGACGACCCTTATTACTAAGGCGTTACAGTGTAGATAATGTACCCCCACCGTATCTTCCTGTGTGAAAGTGATTGGAGGGATTGCTTTTCCATTTGGAGACTAGTTCACTATATAGATAGTCATGACCGGGCCGCTTACCTCCCTAGCATAGTTCTTTTGAAAATTTTTAGAATCTCCACCCACATGAGGACCACCAATGATTGTGTCAATTTCTCGAATGGGCTCATGTTCGTTGTTTGGTGGGGGGCTTCGCCGTTACCTCTGACCTCTCTAGGTTTTTCAGTGTTGTTTTTCCTTTTCCACGGAGGGTCGTTCCGAGGTTGTTGACTCTGCCTATTTTGAACGTTGTTTGGAGTACGTCTTGTAGCGTCACTTCAATTCTCTGTCTGATGCCCATAAAACTGATGATAGAAGTAGTACTGCGGTGCTTCATTCCTATTTCTAAGTTCAGCACATCGTCCTCTACCTTGCCCCCTTGGTGGGCGCCGAGGTTGGGTTGACACTGATGCGTCCCAACACTAAGATTGACCTTCTTATAAATTTGGTATCGCATTGAGTTTGGCGGTAGCTAGTTCTTCCCCTTTGAATTTGTGGAGGTAGTAGGCCTTGGCTAGCCTATTCCTATGATCTTTTAACTCTTCATTGAGGATTTCTCGTCTTATCATTTCTAACAAGGCGTCATTGGTGGCAGGATCCTTGTTTTATTAATCTCTCCAGAAAAGAGAGTTCATGTCTAATCCTTCTCTGAGGAGAGTTAATACTTCTCTATCCGTGACTTGTACATAGTATGTCATCTCATCGGTGAAGCGTGAAATGAAATTTTTCAAAGATTCACCTTGTTGCTGCCTCATATCTTGCAGTCTTTAGATAGGTCTTTCCCTTTCTTTACTGGTTACGAAGCATTTTAAGAAAGCTTTTTTGAATTCGAGCGAGCGTGGATGCTTCCTTCCGGTAATCTAGCATGCCATATTTTTGCCCCCACTTAAGGTTAGGTGGATAAATTTTTCAAAGATTCACCTTGTTACCGCCTCATATCCTGCAATCTTTGGATGTGTCTTTCAACTTCTTTGCTGGTTGCAAAGCGTTTTAAGAAATCTTTCTTGGACTCGGGCCAACTTCGGATGCTTCCCTTTGGTAGTCTGGTGTACCAAATTTCTGCATCTCCACTTAAGGTCAAGTGAAAGACTCTACACTTCATTACTAGGGTAGTCCCTTTCAGATTCATGTGACTCTTGTAATTGTTCATATATTTTGCGGGGTTGCATCTCCCATCATATTTTGGATTTTAGGGAGTGTGAAGTGGTTTATCATGGGAACATTTCTTATAGCTTCGTAGAAAGGAGATTGTTCGTCATCATCATCATCTTGATCATAGGACCTTTGAGGCCCATCTAAATCCTCATCTTCCCTTTAATGAGTCTGGGGAGGTAATTGGGAGGTTCCTGCTTCATTCTTAGCCCAATCTTGTCTTTCACGCCTATTTCTAGGGGTTCGGACCAAAGACTCTTCATGGTTCATGGGTTGATCCTCATTTGGATAAGGTTCCTATTGCCTATTCCTAGGCATTGGAGGGGCAGGATAGGTATGCCTATTTCTAGGTACCTGGGGTAAGTGAGCCTGCCTATTTCAAGGTGCCTCTGGGCCTATCGTATCAAAAACACTCGCAGACCTCTGAGATCTATCTTCTGGTTCGTAATTTAGAGGAAATTGAATGGAGCTTCGGGTGGCACTTTCGTGGCATAATTGGTCGATGAGTCTACATCGACCACTCTTTCCCATTATAATTTGAATATGTGGAAGAAAAGATATGATATGAAACGGTTGTAACCTCTTATTGGACCTTCGATATAGATTCATCGTTTTTTATTTGTAATATATGTGAACAACAAAGTGTATAAATCTCTCTTCATCCTTGTATATTTTCCAGAAATAAATATAGAATTTTCCTTTTACATGCCAGAATCCCCCTTTAACATACCAAGAGAGGCTATTTATACTATTCTAACTGACGGTAATCGTTGGATCGGATCCACGAGGCGAGATCTCCTAGATCGAAGCTTCACATCACTGTCCATTCATCACAATTAATATTTGACAAAGGGTAGGTCGTTCTACACAATAGGCTGACATACTGACAAGACTTTATTACAGACGTCGCACCAATCACTTCTAAAATATTTTCAGATCTATGCTAAGGGACAGCATCGGGTGGTCAGGAGCTTCGGGGAATCTCATAGAGCCTCGGATGGATTGTTAAGGTGGTTCTTTAAGTGGAGAGCTTCAACTACTTCTTTCGCTTCCTTAGATAGTGATTCATCGGAAGCTGTAGTGCCTCGTCTTTGCAGTGCCTCAGCACGAACTTCGACATTGATTTGGAGGACCTCGATTTTATCTGATTCCTTCATGTTTTGACCACATGGGTCTTTATCTGACTTTCTTGCTGGCTTCCTACGTGGCCCACGATCCTACCACGTGGCACCTTTTCCTTGGGCCTAAAAAGTGAGGCTAACAATTTTCATGAAAACTTATTAACTCAATGGCCAAAATTGATGTTATTTCTCCAGGTATGTGGTGACACGTCAATGATCAATTAAATTTTAGAACAATGCTACATGGAAGAAGTGGTGGTTGATATTTGTCTATATGATGACGGCTATTCCATTGTCCAATAAATCTAACTACATCCTAACTTCATTTAACAATTGAAATAGTATCCTAGTTGGCACTACACAACACTTGTACTAAATAATATCATTCTAAATTTCAACCACACATTCCATTACCTTTTATTAAAATCCACTAAAAATATGATTTTAATTTCCACCAAACAGAAGCTTAATATTTCCCCAAAATCATGTTACATGTAGCCTCACAAAGTTTCTGATATGGGTTGAGCTTGCATGTCTATCACAAAATAATTTTGCAAGTGAGCTCATAACATTTCCTTATATTTTTACCATTCATCTAAAAAAATCACTTTTCATAAAATTCGTTTCTGAAAATATAAATCAAAAAGGGCCTTGACATTTTTTTGATCATATTTTAATCACAAAATCTAAATTAAAAGTAAAATAAATTATATCCTAACAAAGTTTTTGATATGTGTCGAACTCTCCACTTAATCCGGCCCATATTTATTTTTATATAATATAAAGAGAAAAATACATGTATTTCCAAAAATAA